>JAIUZE010022611.1:0-21239 GCA_022085475.1 Heliosperma pusillum
CTTTAACAAAAAGTCCAAAATGAACATGCATGATACAAAGCTAGCTCTGATACCAATTGAAGTCCATAAGACCTTAATTAGACTCTCTAATTAATTACTAACGTACTTTTTTAATGTAGTTTATAATGATCTATGTAACATGCATGCAAATATAAAGGCATTTATATAAAAGAAGAAATTTCCTCACATTGATATGGAAATAATATGGGCACAACAAGAACTCCTTCTTGTTGTTCTTGAGCTAATAATATGGATGAACAAGAAATCTCCAAACTAGAAGACCTCCTTCAAGTTGCACCAAGATGACACCAAATAATCTACCCTTATTATTAACTAGATAATAAGATAGATGATATACTACTAAGATTAGACTATATTACTACACTAGTAATACTTAGGAAATATTAGTATATGAGAGTATTTAGTGAGAGGAAGAATTTTAGAAAGAAGTAT
The DNA here is from genome assembly GCA_022085475.1 of Heliosperma pusillum. Taxonomy (NCBI): domain Eukaryota; kingdom Viridiplantae; phylum Streptophyta; class Magnoliopsida; order Caryophyllales; family Caryophyllaceae; genus Heliosperma; species Heliosperma pusillum. The sequence continues at coordinate 454 of JAIUZE010022611.1, forward strand.
GACAATTGAACAAAATCAAGTAAGTCATAAAATGAACAACTTTTGTTCATTCTTAAGGCCATTTGGCCGGATCCTCTTCACCAAAATTGGACTATTATTTGTTCAATTTTATCACATGCCTTTGAGTGGAGTGTTGTAGAAAAGATGATGATTGTTTTATACTTATTATGTCACTTTCAATAAGTAACTAAAGAGTAAAAACAAGAACAAAATCATCACCCTTGTAACTACATCTTAACCGGCCACAATTGGTCTAGTTAGGTCCATTTTGATTTTTGATATTTGTCTCACAAATACTTATTGATCATATGGTTAATTATCTTGTATAATTAAGTGTTAATTTGATCATATAACAATTATATGACTCAATTAAATAAATAATATGTACTTAACATTTGAAGTAATATTTTACCATTATATCAATATATAATGGGTCCCACAATGCTTAGTTAATTTATTTTACAACTCCTTGTAAATATAATTAACTAATTACCTCTATCGCAAAACCTCAACTAATTTAGTAATTTAACGATTAATTACTAAGTTAAATCTTATTTAATCGTATTAAAATAAGATATAAATTTATTAGTCAATTATCGCATAATTGAAAAATAAGCTTAATCGAATTTGAGTTCTTAACTCAATTTCTAAAAATTAACTCTCGTACATATCGAATATATGTAATGTACTAATTAACTGTATCGTATACAAATAATTAGTTACTATTTGGATTTCATCCTTTAGGTGTGATCGAAAGGGATCAGTTGATCCCCGCCGTCAAACGACAATAACGTCAAACTCTAGTTAGCCAACCATTATTGATTTACGTTAATCAACTGACTAATCATATATATAGTCAATAAATATCCCAATTATATTCCATAATAAGATTTATTATGTGGCGCACTATTGTGGAGGACACCTACTCCAACAATTCTGTAATAAAATAACAAACACAAAAATTGTAACAAAGATAATTTTATTAAAATTTAATATTTTTGGGTACAATCTCTATTTATTCCACTGATTCGATCTCCACATGATTTTGAGTGCTTGATTTGCGGAGGGTCTTGATGACTTTATCTTCACTTGACTTTGGATGATGATTTTTGAAAGGAGTATCTCGTTGACTTTAAATCTCTTTCACCGAGTTGTTTATCTCTTCAATCTTGACTGCACAATTTTGGGTGCTTGACTTTCGGATTCGAAGAATACTTCCTTTGATGGAGGAGGGCCGCTTAACGTAATCTCTTTTGATGAATTTGACTTGGTGAGAGAAGCTTTTGACTTGATTTCCTTCACGAATTGGCTTCTTGATGACGACGCGGGATTTGAAGCGCTTTGATGTCTTGAATGTTGGATATGGTGATTGTTTTATCTTTATATTTGATTGAACTTAAAAAGAAGTATTCTTGTTTTCTAGAGTGAATTTTAGTGTTCTCTAATCTTTTGTTTTCTCTCCTTTTTTTTATTCCTTTATAAATGAATATGAGCCCTTGTATTTATAGAATATAACCACCCAAGTCTAGGTTTTCAATGGGCTTGGACTTGGTGCTCGTCTCAGCCCATTTGACTATGTTTGACCTAGACCCGGCAAACGGGTCAATCGGATCGGGTTCGGGTCGGGCCAATTCGGGTCTATCATATTATTAGGTTAGTTCAGGTTGGGTCGGGTTGATTCGGGTTTCGGGTGATTTTCGGGTAAGTTGATTGAGTCATTTTCGGGTCAACGGGTCGGGTTATTTCGGGTCCGGGTCATTTTCGGTTCAATATTTAAGGAAAAAAAAGGTGCATATAGTCATTTGAAATTTTTTTTGTTCAATAAGAGTTATATTTTTTTGGGTCATTTTCGGGTTAGTTGTTTCGGATCGGGTCATTTCGGGTCGCCGGGTGAGTTTTGGGTCAACGCACTTCGGGTCAAATTCAGGTCGGGTCGGGTTAATTCGGGTTTCGGGTTATATTTGGGTTTTGCAACTCGGTTTAGTTTCGGGTCTTGGGTCATCCTTTTCGGGTCGGGTCATTCGGGTCGGGTTGCTTTTGCGAGGTCTAGTTTTACCCATCTAGAGGAGATTGACCCGTTTAGTGAATTTGACCAATTTGTCGGGTTTTGTCATTTTAAAGACTTTTAAAATGGACTACTTATTTAAATTTTGTCCAAATTAACTATATTACTCCTTTGACGGGTCAACATTTTGTCTTTGACCTTTGACGTGGTATTTACCATTTTGACTTTTAACTTCCGACGTGGCACTTATGTAATTTTTACGTGTCTATAGTTACTACCTTTAAAATGCAGTTTGTATGGAGTGTGTTATTACCTCTAAAATGCAGAATTAATCAAAGAGAACGAATGGCACATAGTTCCTATTTGCAAAGACGGTCCTAAGATATAAAACTTATTTTTCTTAGACGACATGGTCCTATACGCTGATGTCCGACTTTTTAAAGCCCTTATTATTAAATCTGTTCTTGATAATTTCTGTAGAGCATCACGGGAAATATTAAGCTCATCAAAATAAAGAATATTCTTCTCGGACAACACCCTGACAGATATATATGAGTCGATCATTAACAATTTGGGTTTTACAAGTACCACCGATCATTAACATATGTGTTTTCAATAATTACATCCTCAATCGTCAATAAATTCAATTTCATCAAAGAAGTAAGCACGGCGCATTCTCGTGTTCCGTCATGTTTAAAAACTCTTGATTATAAGTTATATTTATTTGCTTAATTTTACGAACTACGACATCGGTTTGGTTTCACCTTAATGGTAGAGAAGCAGGCAATCCTTAAAAAAATGCAACTAACAGGTTTTTGTAAAAGGTTATGCAAATAGAAGGAGATAATTTTATCACTCGAACTCGAAATTAATAGAAAAGAAACAACAATTTTTGTTTCAAAATTATAATAACTACTTTATTTATTAAAAATAGTAGAATTCCAAAAAATAAAAATATAATAAATAAGTCGAGATTCTTAAACTTCCGCTACATCTATGACATAGTACTCCGTATAATCTAACATCTAATTCTATATTTCTATCTAATCAAGATCCTCCATCTTCCTCTTTTCTCTATCCCTTTTTTCAACTTTTAGATCCTGCCGAGGCGGTCGCTCTTGCACCACTTCCGACCAAATTATTAATGGTTTCTCTCGAGGTCGTGCCTTTCCATTCCTATCAATCTCCGTCTTCTTCGCGGGAGGAACTCTCTTCATTTTCTTACTAGGATGAGCGATGATGGATCTAACCTCCTCTTTGGCTTCGGTAAAGAATTTATTTCGAGTTCTCCCGGGCCACCTCACGATTCTTATAGTCAAATGGCTCATGCATGCTTTCGTAGCTTCTCTCGCTGTTCATCGGTGGTCGCCTTTTACCATTGATCATATGATGAAGACAACCATAGAGTCCCGACAGGATTCGGAACATACCACATGTTTCGAGGGGCCAACATGTATGACCAATCCCGACATATTCGGGTAAAAGTGCTATAGGCACCTGAGGTACGGTGTCAAGTTGGGAATATTTTGCCTCAATCCAAGTTGCATAATAACATGCTCTGGAAAAATATGGACCATCAATTCCAATATTAGGAGTCGGATTGACATAATCAGGTCAAGGAATGACACGCCCGTCACCGCCTTCAAATGGCACCAAGGGACAATCCATCTAATAAGTAGTCCTCCCTCCGTATTTAGCTTGTTTTCCCAGTGATTGCAATTACGATGGAAATCCACTAAAGAAATACGAGTACTCATGACATATGACCGAGCGTGGTATGCAAGAGCATTAAATGGACACTCGATCAATCAAAGCCTTACCATTAGCCGAATATGAAAAAAAAAACAAAAAACCCTTAATGAAAAAAAGACGGAAAAAAGACAAAAATGGAAAAAGAGAGACTTGTAGTATTATTGGGCTCCTGAGGTAAGGTATTTCCATATTTTCCTTGCGGTTGTCTAAGGCAACGATGATATCTCCATAAATTAGGCAAGTGGGGCTCCTTCGAAGCTCCATTTGCTCCACAATTGCAAGTTTTTCTTGCAGCTTGAGACGTAGTCGAGATATCTCGATTTATCAACTGATCCAAAATTCAAGCATACGAACCCTTTTGATGAAACGAGACAGTTTTTTTCCGTCTTTTTCACCCGTAATGTATTCTCGTACCTTTGCGAGACGAGAATTACAGTTGAACCTCTTTTACACCCCATCCTCTAATAGCAACAATTTCTTCAGGAAAAGGACATATTTCGTCTTAAGGAAGCACAAATACATGATGAGACATATTCCTAAAGAGGCTCTACCATTCGACTATGTGATTTCATCCATGGGAGTGGGAAAGACCGTAGACGGGACCGAAAGCGTTGACCCATATTGCCTTGGATTCGATTTTGGGTTATCCATGGAAGTGAGACCTAAGATTGACACAAGAGGCTATCTAAACTCGGGAGGGTTAGGTGGTTAGATTAAATACAGTTGTCTCACATGAACCCATAACTCATTTCTTGTTGACAAACCGATTACCCGCTTAACCCGTGACCTAAGACTTGATCGGACCCTAGTTCCCTAAATCTTGATTTAATCCCGTTTTATCCATAGCTTATTTTTTTAGGTCACAAATTAGTCTAGATTTTACTTATTACATTTAGTTGTCTGGAGTTAAAATGAAACTGCCCCTTTTATCGACTTACCTAGCACACCTTGAAATTAACTAGTACTCACTTTGCTCTCTGTGGAAATCGACCCTCAAGTGTTACAACTTCGTGAAAGTCCTAGACCTCTAATTAGACTTCTTCTAATTAGTTCATTAAATTACATTAACTTAATGATTTAGGATCTAGTTATCATGCATGCAAATATAAAAGCATAAAAGAAAAGATAAGACGAACATATCCTTACATTGGGAATTTTCGGTTCAATATGGGCACAATAAGAACTCCTTCTTATTGTTCTTGAGCATGTAATTAGTGGATGATCCTCCATAAAACAACCTCCAAAGTAGAAGGTCTCCTTCTTGTTGCACCCAAGATTTAACCCAATAAAACACTATATTTATTAACTAGATAAATATAGTATTATCCCTTAAATGATACTAGAAATATTACTATATTAGTAATATATGAAGTATATAATATTTATGTGAGTTTTAGAGAGATGAGTGCATGAGAAAAAAAATTGAGCAAACATGAATTAAAATTAGAAAAAAGAGAACAACTCTTGTGTCCTTTTTCTTCTTTTCTCACGGCACCCTCAACACCAAATAGGTGATTATGGGCTCTTATTTTATCCACATGCATGAATGTTGAGTGTTGGTTAGTATATAATCATAAGATGTCATAATAGACTATCATGACATGTAGCATAATAGGTAGTCATGGCTAAATGTTGAGTGTAGACTTAAACAAAGCAAATTGTTACTACAAGCTATTATCAAAAGTCCACCATATGCATTATATGGTCCATTTTGATTTTTGATATTTGTCTCACAAATACTTATTATTATATGCTTGATTATCTTATATAATTAAGTATTAATTTGATCATATAACAATTATCTGACTCAAATTAATAAATAATATAAACTCAACTTTAAAGTGATATTTTACCATTATATCAATATATAATAGGTCCCACAATGCCCAGTTAATTTATTTTACAACTCCTTGTAAATATAATTAACTGATTACCTCTACATCAAAATATATGCATAACCTCAACTAATTTAATGAATTAACGATTAATCACTAAATTAAATCATATTTAATCGTATTAAAATAAGACGTAAAATTTATTCAGTCAATTATCGTATAATTGACTAATAAACTTAAGTGGAGTGAGTTCCTAACTCAATTTCCACTAACTAACTCACATAACTAAACGTATATCAAATATACGCAAGGGACTAATTAAACTGTATCATATACAAATATTAGTATTCTATTTGGGTCTCATCCTATAGGTGTGACCTAAAGGGATCAGTTGATTACCGCAGTCATACGACAATAACGTCAAACTCTAGTCAGCCGAGCGTTACCGATTTACGTTAATCAACTGACGTGGAGTATCAAAATATACTAATCATGCCACGTATATTCCAAATGAGATTTAATATATAAATGCACTATTGTGGAGGACACTTACTCCAACAATCTCCCACTTGTCCGATACAAGTTGTGTATGTAGCGACACTATTGTGGAGGACTCTTACTCCAACAATATCTCTCACTTGTCTCGACAAGTTGTGTGCTACCGATTCTCTTGTCTCTTTTGTGTCACATCCTCCCACTCATTGCAAGATGTCTTACAGGTCGCACTTGCAATTAAAAATATAAATAGAGTGGTTTTCTCGATCTGGGAGAGTAACTGTCTGACCGGAAAATCTACCAGAGATCTCTTCCGAGCGTGGCCACGCATTTCAAGTTACTACTCCTCGAGTGGCCCGAAAATGTTTATACCCAACGTGGGTGGACAATTTCTGTTGACCCATCTTACACTGTATGATGCAGATCACCATGACCCAGAAGATGTCCATCGGCCTCCTTTCACGGCACGACCTAGGACAAAAACCAAAGTCAATCGGAAACTACACCGACTCCAGGTAAATGGTCGCCAGTCTAAAGATTCGACTCATAGAAATAAAATAGAAATCCCCGCCACGACCAGGCTTCAACAATTTTGATAAGGGACTCTATTATGGTCACTGCCCGACAGAGTGTCTCCACAGTATGTCTATGTAAACGACCAGTCATCTCCATGACCCCATGGTGCTGAACCAACCATCGATCGACTTACAATCTAGTCAATTCGAGACGTCACCTCATTGAGTGACTAGGGACAAAATACTAAGTTCGTCCTATTCACTTGAATAGGGTCCAACATTGTCTTACAATCTATTTGGATAAACAAAGTATTACGTTTAGTCAAACTAAATAAAAGAGTTTATAATAAAACTCTACACAATGAATGCGATTATCAAATATTTGGAAAAATTGATACGCTATCAATAATTTCATTTATCTCATAATCTCTAGCAATTAAAAGGTACATATTCAATCCATTGAATGAAACGACATGACTATCATGTTCAGCCTGCAAAAGGCATGGCTAATGGATTAGCAATACTTGCATCTTTCCCACCGTTCTGATTGCTATTTCTCTTTGTCTACGTAATCTCATATTACATAAAACTTTTTGAGTACATGTCTAGGTTTGAATCTAGACTTAGGACTCTTGGCCTAAAGGTAGCTCCCACTGTTTTACCAGTATCATGGGATAGGATATACAATTATAGAAACTACTTCTAGTCCCTCCAATACTGTCGAATCCAAGCTACTTTCATATGCATCATCATATGATGCAATGTACTCCATTTCCGTTGTGAAATCTGCAATGATAAACTGCCTGGAACATTTCCAGCGGATACATGACATTTATATTTGAAAATGTCACTCCTACTTGGAACCTTTCCAATAGTGTTTTCTGCTTGGAACTCTTCCAACAGACAAATCTTCTATAAAACACAGCCAGCTCGTGATTTCAAATCACTTTGATCAGTTTGGAAACTGAAGTCTGTGTAACCCCTTACACACAACTCACTGTAAACTCCAAACACATGGAACATATCTTTAGTCCTTCGCAAGCACTTAAGGATGTTCTTTATGGCTATCAAGTGACTCTCACTTGGATTTGATTGCAAACGACTTGTCATGCTCAAAGAATGCGAAATGTCGGATTGAGTATACATCACAGCGAATATAATTGATCCCGCAGCGGAAGCAAAAGGAATCAATTATTAGGTGTTCAACTTTCTTGAACTAGTCAAAGATCTTATCAATATAAGAATTTTGACTCAATGCTAATATCCTTTTAGATTTATCTCCACAAATCCGGATATCTAAAAGATGTATTCTACTTCTCCAAAATCTTCCATCATTTAAAATGATCAATATGTCTCCACATATAAGACCGATGAAAACCATATTACTCCCACTAAACTTCATGTATAAACATAATTCCTCGAGATATCGAGAAATATTTTACAACATGATTGTCACACTAATTCCAAATCTTTAGTGCTTACTTAAGACATCCTCTTAAGCTTGCAAAATTAACTTAGGATAATTAGGATCTACGAACCCACAGGTGAATATAAAATATACTACCTCTTCTAGAATCGTATTCAAGAAGGTGGTCCTTGAGGTCCAATTGACATCATACTATTATGATATGTTGTAATCGCTAAGTATATTCGAATGGATCGAAGAATTAAGGTTGGTGCAAAACTCTTTGCCTACCCATTTATCTTTGAAAACATTTTAATGTTCATCCATGCAAATTTCGATCTTTAAAAATCAATTTACATTGAAGAGGTCGTACTTCTTCAATTAAAATTTACCAGGTCACATACCTGACCATCATGCATGGAGTCCATTACCAATCACATGACTCTAAGCCATAGCAAGAAGTTAGGACTAGAAACAGTCTTTTATAAGTCACAGATTAGAATTCATCACTATTAAGGAGTGATAAAATTCCTCCTGACCTATTAAGGTTCCAAAGAAACAACTACTGAACAAACAATGAGGAAACTTTTTACTTTTTCCGGACCATATGCTCAGTTTGTGGCTCTTGAAACATTTTCTCCCACTCTGTCTTATCAAGAAATAATCGTATTTTTTATTGGAAGGCACCATCACGAGTCACAAGCGCTTTGTTCTCGTGGTCAATGTAGGATTATTGAGCACTTGTTTCATTCGGATAACTTACAAATTAGGTACGCTACCCACCCATATCGTATATGGAATGAAATCAGGCTGTTTTAAATCTGTTTTAATATGGTGGGAAAAGAAATAGCAGACAAAAATATTAAGATCCCAAGGTTAGTCAAATGGCTCATTTTGACTTGACAAAGACAAAACCATATCGTATAAGGTTCTGTTTCTCTATTTAACAACGCCTTATCTCATAATGTGTGTTAGAGAAGTTAACTCGTGAAACTATTACACAATACTTTTGGTGAAAATCAAAGTCAATACTTAGATAATTCTTGTTACGATTTGGTCGTAAGTCCACTATCTAATATTCTTGGTGGTTAACTACTTCACATTGAAGCTTTTTGAACTTTTCAAAGATTTCTCTTGGCACCTCATTAAGTAGAATCAAACACAATATCTACTTAAGTCGTCGGTAAATAAAGTGAAGTAGTCATCACCATCTCTGGTTGTGCATGTTATTGGACCACACATGTTCTTATGTAATATGGCCAATAACTCACTGGTTCGATTTCCTTTTCAATAAAAAGGGCACGAATCATCTGGCCTTGAATACAAGATTCGCACACACACCATAAGATTCAAAATCAAATGTTATAGGGATACTAGTCAATACTAGCCTTTTAATGTACTACACAGTCCAGAATCAAGATTAGATATGGGTCACCAATTTTGAGCCTTTTACAATCTATATGACAAGCAATTTCTAGTTTAGGTCAAGAATATAATTACCTTTGATTGGTATGGAATACCCATTGACCAAGTATAGGCATTCAACGCTTGTTTGATTCACAAAAGTGAAACACTTGTGTCGTACACTAAAGTGGATACTATATTCTTTATTTAGAGGTCATGTACATAATAACGTTTATTAAAGTATACCTCTAAGTCCAAAACTAGATTGATCACATTATAACTTTTATATGTCTCTATAGAAATAAAACTACAATAGTTATATTTCCCTTATAGGTCGACATTTAATCATGGTTAGTCGTCGCACAAATCATTATTATATGCATTGAATACATCAATGAAAACCATAATGGGTATCTAATACCCAAAAATTGCATTTAGCAAAATAAATGTCGATCATATAGATATTATGGGTGAAAATAGTACACCCAATTTCTAACTCTTTAGAAAACCTGGGGCAGATTCTTTTCTTGTGTCCTACACTGTAAGAATTGAATCATCAAAGGTTGGGTTTGACACCTTGCTTGGATTCTGAATTTACTATTCAAAATAGACTTGCCTTTTTCCCTCGCCTTGTGCCAACATCGTGCCAACCTACTTTTGAACCTCGTCATATTCTTAACAATTAAGAACAAAACATCTTTCCTAGAACTCCCACTCACTTTCATGAATCTCTACTTAGATATGTAGATTAGAGTTATTATGAAGACTATTCTTCATTTCATTCATGGTTTTACCTTCAAAAAGGATAAACCTTTCGTGAAGTGACTACGGTATTTGGTTGTTCACGATTTCAAATAAATCGATTAACCTAGTCATCCCAACTGATTTGGCCTCTTTTGAGGTAAGCCTCGATAAGGAGCATTATGATGACATACAAAAAAAAAATTACAAATATTTTCGTTTGAGCAAAAAGATTGATGCACCGTTGTAATAAGATGACGTCACTAAAACAAAATCAAAACGTTTTTGACTAAGTATGACATATTCATATACTCTTCATAAGAGACATTTGCAATGGTAAATATGAGGATCAAAAAGAAAAATTCATTTTGTCATTAGCTACGGTGGTTTAAACGGAGATCGCAATCAAAATGCTACCGAATAAAATAATGGAAACTCCTTTCCACGATTGAACGGATTTACAAGTTCATAGAAGGATAAAATATATGTCATTTGCGCGTATAAAATAAATCTCAACGGAAAATAAACATTCATTGCTTATATATAATTTACTTGTAAAAACAATTTTAAACAAGTCACTCATATAATGACCCCACCTCATGCGAAATTATTATAAGTGCTTCCAAGACCCATCTTAGACAAAAAATATCATCGTACTACTTTATCTAAAATGGGGTAAGGCCAATACTTGACACTAATAATTCTAACACTTAGCTCTTGGTTGACGATTTCAACTAAATCCATCTCCTAATTCCCAAGATAACGCTTATTCCTCAGGTTGCTTCGCAATCCATTTTTGGCTTTGTGATCGCATCACCCCACCCCTACTTAACCTACCCGAGGTAAAAAGGGGTACCCACGAGCGTGGTAGGCCCATGCCCTATACAACACGTGGTTCATAGGTCTTCATTGGTAAGGTAAATATCTCAATTCTTTTTTAAGTCATGTGAGAGGTCTTGTCAATTTTGTTATTAATTCCCTATAAGCGAACTAAGTCGGTGAATTTTGAATAACTTTGAATTGACAATCGAGAAATAAAAATGCATGTTTACGATTTTGGCATGTGCGAAAAAACATAAAGCAAGCAAATAATAAATCCTAGTATGGCCACCTAGCTAATCTATTTAACTAGTAGATTACAAAATCAGAAACCAACTCCTTGGCCCCTTGCCTCTTCATGGCACCGTCTTTTGGAACACCGACTTCGAGAGTCTCCGTCTTAATAATAATTAATTACAAAAGATACAAATAAAATTCCTATTATACATTTGATCTAGAAAATAAAATTAAATTATTACAAACGGCGATACGAGATCGCAAATAAAATTACAATCGAATCGGTATTCCCTTACATTACGGGTAATACCAATTAAAATAATCTAGGCCATACTAGGTACAACTTGCATTAAAATTTAAACAAATGACATTCATTCATTCAACAATAACAACATAAATAAAATGCTGTAAAAATCATGCCAAAATCGCCCTTAATACTTATCATGCTCATTCTAGCTCGGTTTTATGGATTTTATCGATTTTTAACCATTAAAAATAAATAATCAACAATTAAATCGTATTTAAGCTCAAACTAATTATCTAAACTGATTTAGAACTCAAAATTATTCCCCACTAATTTTATTTGTATTTAATTAGTTCGAATTGATCGTATTTGCTAAATATAGAGGTTTAATCATAACATTTATGAAATAAACCCAAAATAAAATATAAAAATCATAAAAATTTGAAAATTTTTTTTTTGTACATTATGGAATATTTCCAGGAACTCCAAAAAGCAGAAACATTTGCCCAAAAAGTTTGAATTAATTTTATGAACAAATAACTTTTTATTCAACGGTTTTATAAAATAAAAACCATTAAATATAGTAAAATAGTGAAACAAATTATAAAATTTCCCCAAGATGATATAAATCAGATTATAAAATGTACCAAAACTTTTCAAAACCAGAAAAGGACGTTTCAGTTTTATGATCATAATAATCTCACTTTATTGACTTTTATCTTATAAAAATCAATAATCATGCAAAACTTAATTAAAAGTCACGAAAGTTTACATACGGTATGAAAAACATGCATGTGAGATCATATAAAAATTTCATGGCCATAATCAACATGAAACTTTTTTTAGTTAACTTTTAACATAAAACATGCATATTAACATGATTTAAAGGCCATAAATCAAAATAAATAGCCAATTAATCCCAAAAATCACCAAATTTGAGCACAACCATTTTAAGGTCAGTAGGTATGCATGCAAATAAAAAATTTTGTGCAAACCAATTTTTAACAAAAATTTTCAATTTTACCCAAGTTATCGTATAACTCGATTTTAATAATTAAAATCGACATGCATGTAACAATTGAGCTCTGATACCACATGAAAGTCCTAGACCTCTAATTAGACTTCTTCTAATTAGTTCATTAAATTACATTAACTTAATGATTTAGGATCTAGTTATCATGCATGCAAATATAAAAGCATAAAAGAAAAGATAAGACGAAAATATCCTTACATTGGAATTTTTCGGTTCAATATGGGCACAATAAGAACTCCTTCTTATTGTTCTTGAGCATGTAATTAGTGGATGATCCTCCATAAAACAACCTCCAAAGTAGAAGGTCTCCTTTTTGTTGCACCCAAGATTTAACCCAATAAAACACTATATTTATTAACTAGATAAATATAGTATTATCCCTTAAATGATACTAGAAATATTACTACATTAGTAATATATGAAGTATATAATATTTATGTGAGTTTTAGAGAGATGAGTGCATGAGAAACAAATTGAGCAAGCATGAATTAAAATTAGAAAAAAGAGAACAACTCTTGTGTCCTTTTTCTTCTTTTCTCACGGCACCCTCAACACCAAATAGGTGATTATGGGCTCTTATTTTATTCACATGCATGAATGTTGAGTGTTGGTTAGTATATAATCATAAGATGTCATAATAGGCTATCATGACATGTAGCATAATAGGTAATCATGGCTAAATGTTGAGTGTAGACTTAAACAAAGCAAATTGTTACTACAAGCTACTATCAAACGTCCACCATATGCATTATATGGTCCATTTTGATTTTTGATATTTGTCTCACAAATACTTATTATCATATGCTTGATTATCTTATATAATTAAGTATTAATTTGATCATATAACAATTATATGACTCAAATTAATAAAAAATATAAACTCAACTTTAAAGTGATATTTTACCATTATATCAATATATAATAGGTCCCACAATGCCCAGTTAATTTATTTTACAACTGCTTGTAAATATAATTAACTAATTACCTCTACCTCAAAATATATGCATAACCTCAACTAATATAATGAATTAACGATTAATCACTAAATTAAATCATATTTAATCGTATTAAAATAAGACGTAAAATTTATTCAGTCAATTATCGTATAATTGACTAATAAACTTAAGTGGAATGAGTTCCTAACTCAATTTCCACTAACTAACTCACATAACTAAACGTCTATCAAATATACGCAAGGGACTAATTAAACTGTATCATATACAAATAATTAGAATTCTATTTGGGTCTCATCCTATAGGTGTGACCTAAAGGGATAAGTTGATTACCGCAGTCATACGACAATAACGTCAAACTCTAGTCAGCCGAGCATTACCGATTTACGTTAATCAATTGACGTGGAGTATCAAAATATACTAATCATGCCACGTATATTCCAAATGAGATTTAATATATAAATGCACTATTGTGGAGGACACTTATTCCAACACTTCGGCCGTACACTTGCAGTATTTAAAATCACATCAAGTTTTTGGGGCCGTTGCCGGGAAGCAATAGCGATATTAGTAGGTTTTAATCTTGTCTAGACTAAGTCATAGTTCTTTTTTCACACTTTGCTTTGCCACTTGTGATTTTAACCTTCTCCTTTAAGTGTTTACGTCTATTGCATGAGTAGACGATCTCGATGAGGGGAACCTTTACAAGCTATAGACCTCAAAATTGAGGTTACGGCAATAAGACTCAACGCGCAACGGAGAAGAGGATTTGTAGAGGAACCTATAGTAGAAGAAATTACACACAAAGAGTCATTTGAGAACCCATTTGGTACACCGGAAGCAACAATCATGGGTTCCAGATCATATGGCTCTGAAACATATTGTAAATCCTAACATACAAAGGCCTAGGGTGCAAGCCAACACCTTTGAAGTAAATAACTCCTTGATTCAAATGGTTCAAGAAAATCAAGTCAGAGGTGGCCCTCTTGCGAATCCGAATGCGCATCTATATGACTTCCTCGACAATTGTGACAATGTCAAGATGAATGGAGTCTCCGATGATCATCAAGGGGATCGGCTAAAGATTGGCTAAATAATTGTGACCTCGACTCCTTTACCACATGGGATGAGTTATCTAATGCATTCTTGAACAAGTACTTTCCCCCGTCAAGAACCACAAAGTCAAGACTGATTTACAAAGCGTCACGCAAGAAGAAGATGAAACTTTGTATGAGGCGTGGGAGAGATACAAGAAACTTCAATGGTTATGCCCACACCATGGCATTGCTGAACCTGAGGTGGTCAACAAATTTTACAGGGGGTTCACGAATGATTTGAGATTGTCTCTAAATGCGGCATCGGGGAGAGGTGCCTCGGATATCTTGGATCATAAGAAGGCAAAGGAATTGATTGAGGAGATGGCATCAAGAACCCTTGATTGAAATGATGATACGCAAGCAAGGTAAGGAAAAGGGAAGGCTTTTAATTCGGTGCACAATGTGGAGGTGAAATAAAAGCTTGATGAGCTTGCACAACAAGTGGCCTTGATGAATTCTAACAAGGCCACCAACTCCAAAATGAAGCAAATATTGTATTGTGAACTTTGTGGTGTGCAAGGTCACTCTTCAATTACTTGTCCCTTGATTGCACCGGTTGAAGAAGAATGCTTTGTGGAACTAGTGAACGGGGTATGTGAATCTAGCCAGACAAAACAAGCCTTTAACAACTATCAATATCACCCAGGCTTAGGAGGCCACCCTAATTTCTCTTACTCTTCACAAAATGTCAAAAACCCAACCTTCATCCAAACGTGATCACAACTCAATCAAACGTTGCAAGCACAAAGAACAAACCAAAATCCTTCAGGATTTCAAAATCGAAATTTCCAACAAAAACAACCATTCCAATTCTTGAAACAACCCATTCAACAAAAACCCTTTCAACAAACATAACAACCATTTCAACAAACATTTCAACAATAACTCTTTCAACAAACACAACTATCCAAGTCTAACATGGAATTGATGATGGAACAAATGTTGAGTAGCCAAAATCAATACATGGCACAACAAAATCAAAAACATAAGGAAACAAATTCCTCCATCACCCAACTAAGAAACCAAATACAAGCCTCCCAAAGAATGACCGACAATCAAATCTCCCAATTGGCCACTCAATTAAGCCAAATACAAAGCCCGAATGGAAAGTTTCCTGGGAGAACCGAGAAGAACCCAAAAACCATGAATGTCATTCAATTGAGGAATGGGAGAGTGTTGTAGGAGTATGTTCACCCCAAGAAGAAGAGGAATAGAGGGGAGGAGGTGGTGATAGAAAAAGAGAAGGTTGTTGATGATGAGCTTGAGGAGATAGTAGTGAAAGAACCATCCATGGTTGTCAATGAAGCACCCAAGTTAGTTGACGAATTCATAAAGCAAGAACAAAAGCCATATGTGCCACCTATTCCTATCCCTCAAAGGTTAGCAAAGGCTAAACTTGAACAAAAATATGCAAAATTCTTGGAGATAATGATGGGAATGCACATCACCGTCCCTTTTATTAATGCGATAAAAAAAATCCCAACTTATGGAAGGTTCTTGAAGGAACTCATCTCCAACAAAAGGGCATTGAATACTTCCACCACGGTGAATCTTTTGAAGGAGTGTAGTGCCATATTTTTGAACATACTACCCCCAAAACTTGAAGACCTGGGGAGTTTTTTTATACCATGCCTAATTGGGACCGTTCAAATTGATAGAGCTCTTTGTGATTTGGGGGCAACTGTAAGCCTTATGCCACTGAATTTTTTTAAGAAGTAACATGACCTTGAACTAGCTCCAACAACAGTTTTCTTACAATTGTTGGACCAGTCAATCAAATATCCCATGGGCTTAGTTGAAAATTTTCCAATCAAGGTGGGAGGCCTTATATTACATTGTGATTTCAATGTCATGGATATTCCCTAAGACACCAATATACCAATCATATTAGGGTGCCCTTGAGAGAGTTATGTCCACTGTCATATACGAATTAACCCACTTAATTCTATGTAGTCGATATGCCTTGCTAGAGGCCAATGTCGTTTTGATACATAAAAGGTTAACGTGTCTAGTAGTCATAAGTGGGCCTATTGGGTCACACACAAAAGGTAAAGAATTAGTATAATTATAAGTCAATTTTATAATAATACTAATAGGGCCATAATAGTGAATAGGCCCAGCTGCGCTGAGGATAGGGCTAGTAAGACAGAACCCAGTGTATCTCATAGTAGCGAAAAGACTGGTTATGGTTCAATGAGGACATGTACAAGTGGGAGACTGAAAGAGTTATGTCCACTATTGTGACACCCTCAAATTTGCGGAAAGATAAACAAGTAATTTAATAAATAAAAGATGAGAATACGTTTCTAATAGGTTCACTTTAGTGAAAATCGGTAAATTTTAAAACCGGAACCTACTATTAAATATATTCATCATAACAAAGGTGTCTTAAAGAAAAAGGTTCATAACAAAAAAAGAAATAATATTATACATAAGAAGTATCCAAAACGGGAGACATATCTCCCGTATAAATACGGAAATAAAAGAGTGTATAATATAATACAATCCTAAGAACCGAATATAGGTCCAAGGTAATACTTCACTCGCTAGCTCGTCAATATACCCAAGTATGCATCACAAACCTGCCAACCGCATTAAATATAAACACGGAAGCCACAGTCAGTGGGGGAGTAACTCCGAGTTCTCCCAGCCACGAAATGTCGAGTTTAATAAAACATGAATAACATAAAAGAGATGTATATGGAAAATACAAAGCCTTAACATATACGATATGCTTTTCATGTTATGAAACAAATAACTAACATATAACCTAGCATATGAAAGCTAAGCTACTCATGCAAGCTATCCTGTGAATCTGTTAACAACCTATACCACGAGGTAGGGAAGTTGGTATGCTAGCTCAGAGGTTACATTTAAAACATGGCCATGATACACTCAACCCTAATCATACAAACCATCATGTGAATCAGTTAACAACCGGTAATCCAAACTCTATCAACCTTAGCCGGCTTGCATCTCACCTTCTAAGATTCATAGAATCATCAAACATGAAAGACCAATACGTCTAGAAACAGGCATAAGTTCTTAGCACGGTCAATAGTCGACTTCTATAACTTGAGGCTATACCACAAGGTAGGATAAACATCCTAGTCCTAGACTGATCAGACCTAGCGACAACAGCTAACCCATTCCCCGTCTCAATACCAAAGGTACAGTGAGAATCTCTACTAGGCGACCCCCTAAGCAGAGTTGGCTAGTACTTAAGCTAGCTCCATTCCCAAAGTGGAAGCAATTAGGCAGCCATGCCCCGGCTTGGATATAAACCCACCAAGCCGGCACACAAAAGCTATCAACAAGTGAACATATACTCGTTAAAGATAGTAAGGCCTATCAATGTCATGGTCCAAGGTGCTCATTTAGAATTAGAATGGTCAAGACGCCATATAATCATAATTCTCTATGAGTACTTAGTCAACACGACATATATCATACGATTAAACAGTCACAGGAAAAACTTCCTATCATGTGACTAATTGCATATGAATCAAATTCAAATATCCTATCGCCTCATATCGACTAAGGCTCATTCATTCATTCTTTAAATAAAACCTTACTTGAAGACAAATCCCCGACCCGAGTCCCGCGACGGGTCATCAGTCAAAACGGGGCTGACTAGATCTTAGTTTGACCAAACCCGTTTGGTCAAACCGGCTAGAAACAGAGTCTTAGCCATTTAGGCTTGAACATAAGAATATCACATTCATTTCATGCTATTTCATTCAAATTTCTAACATGTGAATTATTAATTCTTACCAAATCCGCTTGACTTAAAGGATATCAAATTAAACTACCATCTCATATTATAATTTCTAACATGTGAGAAATAATAATATTATGAAAAACCGTTTAATTAAATAATTTACTTATTAAAATTTCCCACTTGCTAAATATTACAAAACATAATATAATAATAACGATAAACTCAAAAACCGTCACAAGTCCAAAGGGACTCACGGGTCATGGGCTGGACCGGATTGGACCGGGCCTGGACTGGGCCCACGGGCCTTGTTTGGGTCAGTTTCCAGCCACCCTACACGGCCAACACTAATCAACAACTCCAAATTATTTCTAACATGTTTTAATTAACAACCATCCATTTTAACAACCAATTCATCCATCATTCATACAAAAATTATGATTATGAATAAATCAACCAACATGTCAAGAACATTAAATATGATATAACTCATAAAACATAATAATAATAACAACCTAACATGTTACTACTTAAAAACCGTAAATAACAAAACATAAGTAAAAGTATGTGACATTAATTCGTCGAGTAACTCGGAATCGTTACCTTAGCTAGCACAAAATCAAATAGCACCAAAATAAGACCTAAGAAACCCGTCTACTAATATTCTTCTAAAATATACGAGTCACCAAACTCGTCTTCAAAATCTTCTCCTATAAGAAATGACAAGAATAACATTATTAGAATTAAAACTTGAATTTCAACAATTAAAGTGTTGAAAACGATTTTGTCGGAATTGGAAATAAAACGTACATGGAGATGAAGAGCGAAAAGAAGACTTTAGAAATATAAGTTAGGACGAATTTGAACAAGTAACGAAGGTTTTGTGACGATTTTGCTCAAGAACGATCAGGAACGATCAAGAACACGAAGAACGATTATGATTATATTAAAGAAGGTATTAATTAGATATTAAGTTGATTTATTGTAAAATGAAAAGATAGTTAGTGAGTAATGGGGGAGGGTGTGCCGTGTAATTATAGAGGAATAATGGAGTCGGGTTTTGAAATTGTTGTTACGGGATTGACTCGGGTTTTATAATTATATTATGGTAATTGTTTAGATATTAAGTTAATTTAATCAAATATCTAGATATTATTTAGATATTATGTTATTGTAATCAAAAGAAAGAAAATATCTAATCCTAAGAGGAGGAGGGGAGCCGTGTGGTTGTAGAAGAAATCGGGTCTGTTTTTAAGCGATTTGCGGAGTTTAAGTTGACAGATCGATAAAGTTACAAATATCCTAGATATTATTATTAGTTTAATCAAAAGATCTAATATGAGTGGAAAGAGTTGACTTGGGCGTGTGACTCATGCAAGAGTCGGGTTTCGGGTTTGTTTCGGGACTTAAGTTGACTCGGGAATAGTTAAATGACGTTCGGGGTTAAACCGTAAAACCTACTCTTTAATTCCCAATAAATTCAAAATAATTATATTAAATTATCATAAATTCAAATAAATCGTAATAAATTAAAATAAATTAAATTTATTACTTTTCAAATATAATTTCGGTCTTTCAAATTACGGGGTGTTACAATCACCCCTCTTTTTAAAAAGTTTCGTCCTCGAAACTTAGAAGGAGGAATGTGACATATATGTAGGTCTATTTCAAACCTTTTAAAAATATATTTGTAATAAAATACAGGGTCTTATCAATAGGGCGGAAGGTTCTCGTCTGCAGTTAAAAACATCGACGTCCCAAGTCAAAGACTTTAAAAGATACATTTTCGCATCAACAAATGAGAAAACTAGTTATCGAACGTCTCCAATAACGAGTCTCAACACTCCTTGACGGTAAAACTACTTGAAATCATCAAACATTTCCAAAAGCTTTTAGTTCAAAAATTCTATAGTAAGGTAATAACTCTACTATCTATGCCTAAAATTTCTAACTAAAGCTTCTAATAATCTATCTATAAGAGATGATATTCGATAGAAGAAACGGAATATTCGAAAGAATAAATCGAATAGAAAGAGGGAAGAAAGAAGGAGATTTACCTCAAGCAAAGAGCTCGGGATATTTAGCTAACATTTTAGCTTCGGGCTCCCAAGTTTCTGATTCAACGTTTCCACAACGCCAAAGGATACGAACTAAGGGTACCACTTTGTTTCTGAGTTGCTTGTTAGCCCTTTCAAGTATACGAATCAGCCTTTCTTCCAAAGCCAAATTAGGTTCCAAGTCTAACACTTCTTCTTGAATAATATGACTCGGATCACTAATATACTTCTTCAATTGAGAAACATGGAACACATCATGAACTTTACTCAAGTTCGGAGGTAATTCCAAACGATAAGCAACGGCACCAACTCTCTTAAGCACACGAAACAGTCCAATATATTTAGGACTCAACTTTCCCTTCACTCCAAACCGTTTCACTCCTTTCATCGGTGACACTTTAAGGAATACACGGTCATCAATATCAAATTCAAGTGGTCGACGACGGACATCGGCATAGGATTTCTGTCTATCTTGA
>JAIUZE010022612.1:0-10593 GCA_022085475.1 Heliosperma pusillum
GAGATGTAAGCCCTAGTGAGCATATTCGGTTGCCTAAGAGTGTCTTCCCCGAGTCTTTGTATCACATGATGGATTCGGACTTGTACTCTTATGCTCTTATCATTATATATTGAATTGCCTATCTATTCTTATCGTTTCTCACATGCATATCTATATGTATGCATGCTCTACTTTTGTATTTCCTTCTATGTACGTTTAATGTGATATGGGTGGGAGAACCCGGAGTTACTCCCCACTGATTGTGGCGTTCATGTTTTTCATGGATGAACAGGTTGCTTGCATGGATGGCTTTTTGCTTATGACTATTTTGGGTTCGGGTGTGAGCTAGCGGGCGTTGTCCCTGGAAGTTTCACCTCTAGACGATTTTAGCTAGTTTTGCTAAACACTTGTTCTTTGCTAATATTTTGAGAGACCCCGTCTCTTTGTTGTATTTCGTACTTAGTTTGTAATATTTTGACACTCCTCGTTTTATCTATCTTGCATGTATAAATTTTTAAAATTACCGTATTTCCGCATATTATTTCACATGCTTGTATGTTTTATATTTCCGCATTCGCGAGGGATGTCACATATACCCTGTGAACATGTAAGAGATTTATTCATGTTATCACACTAATTGTGGAGGACACTAGCTCCAACTGGTGTGCTGTAAGAAGAGCTAGCGTTCCTCTTATGATGTCTGCTGGAAGGGCGTGAATGCCCTACAGCTGGAGCATGTAAGTATCTCCACTTCTATCCTTGTGACTTTTATTTCTGAGAATTATCATAGGAATTACCATTGGTCTCATCATTCCGAACTAGATCATAGGAATGACATGTTTATTTTCTTTGTCTTAGTGGGTCCCTAGACGTTGGGTTGACTACCCGGTCGTTCCAGCTATCGTGGCTGAGGTTCCACGTCCTAGGAGCTCGAGTCGTTGTTTGCTAAGGACGCCCATGGGACCTGTGTGGTACTTGGGTGAGCGTTTGACTCGGCAGGGATGCTTTTACGATCCCAATCGATCCTCTGGGGTTGATGTTTAGGGAGCCTTCTGATGCCGAGAGACAGACTGACTTGCATGGCACGAGAGGAGACGCTCTCCTCCTTCCTGGCGAGGACTACGCAGGGTTTCTTCGTTGGAGGTTGGCGTACTGGCTGATCGTGGTCAATATTACCTGCTTCTTGTTATATCGAATTTTGAGAAATGATAAATCACCGGTTGACTTAGGAATCATTTCATCTTTGCAGGAGATCGAGGTGGCAAGCATTGATCCCCCAGCTTACCCCAAGAGGTTAGAGTATACTGACGCGGTTAGTTTCACGACAATCTCAGATCTTCGTAACTTCAGCGCGGCGGTGACTGACACAGGTCTGTATGACTGGCAGTACCTCGTGAGGAGGCTAAGCCTTTAATCCTTGCCCTTTCCTTTATTGCGGCATAAGGATGCATCTCGATTTGCCCTTTTTGCTTACATTGGAATGCGGGTGGCACCTTCTCGGCATGAGGCGCTGTAGAGGGTGGCCAACCGGCTGCGGGTTGTAGCCATCGAGGCACTCGTTGGTGGTCATGATCAACATGTATGAACCTCTCATTCCTTTTATTGCGTCTTTTGTATTTTGAGATGAAATGACTGAAATGAGGCATTTTCTTGTAGAGAGGCTCGGAGCGTGAGCTGGTGGAGGCTCGGGAGGAGATAGCTCGTTTGCTGAGGGAGCTAGAGGATATGGATGCTAAGATTGACGCCCTCGAGGTTCTAGCTGGGCTCACTGGTGATGAAGATTAGTCGTTTCCTGTTTTTGTTGTTTTGTTTTGTAGGCTTGTACATTTTGAATCTGTGTGTTTTTTTTTTGAACATTTGGATTTGTGTTTGTTTTGGGCGGAAGCCCCTAGTTGAATGTATATATTCCTTTTTTCGGCTGTGTTTGATGGCCTGGGTGCCTTTGCTGCTGTTGATTTTATGTCCATGCATGTTAGCTCAAAACAGGTTTGGCGGTTTCTGCCGTCATGCTGCCAAGATTCACACAGAAATCTTATAAACACATGTAGCATAGAAAGTAAACGGTTAATTACAGTTGCTGGCCTAAAATGGCGCGAAATAAAGACCTGAAAATGAGAAAATGCAAAAAAACGCATGGAAATGTGTGAAAATGTGTATAAAAATGTGACCGACAATGGGGGAGGGTTACCCCCTAAAAAAAGAAATAAAAAGAAATATATATAACTATGTAAAAAAAATGTAAATGAAATGAGTTTCTAAAAAGAATGAAATGAATAAAATGTGCTAATATGGCGAAAATGTCGATTAACATCTTGAAAACCGAACCCGACCAGATTTACGAAATCTAAGTCTTTGGCAATTCGACGCTTTTACTATATCTAAATCCTATACGAATAAAAAATCATAGACGAAATAGTAATTAGGAAAGGGCGAAGGCTGGAAATCTTAGAAAAGAGCCTGAGGAAGAGGCGCAACAAGAGCTGCGACTCTTCAAAAGGGAGCAGCTCTCACTGTGTCGTTTCCAGGGTTTGTCAGATTCTGAGCGAAATTAGGAAAGACAAATAGTATATATAGCGAGCTTGGTTGAAGGTTTTTTTTTATCCAAAACAACTTTCAGCAATCCGTCTCTCACAAAAAACTTCTAATCTCAAAAAAACTTTTTTGAAATTGTAGATGCCATTGAAAACCATCTCAAAGAGCGGGCAAATGAGTTTACTAACGTAGAGAAACACAACTTGGGTGCGGTCAATCTAGGGGCCATCTTAAGTTTAAAGCTAGTGAAAGCAGTAAGGCCCTTCTTAGATGCATGTCTTGAATATTGGGACCTAGAATTACACGTATTTGCCTTTCCTGGAGGCGATATCTGTCATTTCCCTGAAGAAATTGCTGTGATTGGGGGATGGGATCCCAAAGATGCTCTAGTTATACCTCTTAGCTCGCAAGGGTATAAGAACAAATTTAGGGACCTCATTAGGTTGACCAAAGCTGAGGTAGACCGCTATGTCACCTCAAAGGGTGTCCGCATGCATGATTTTCTAAACTGATTCATAAATAGGGAAGACCCTTCCTTATCCTATGTTGCGAGGCATAGGGCCTTTGGATTTTGCCTTTTGCATAGCACATCCTCCAAGGGCACATTGACAAGGAAATGAGAGGGGATCCTCTTTTCTTGAGCTTGGTAGAGCAAATGGAGCTGCGCAAGAGCCCAACTTGCCTTTGCCTAGGGGAGATTATTCTTGGCCTTGATAATAGAAAGGCTAACCGCGAGCTTCCGTATCTGGGGAGTCCCGTCATTCTGCAGGTAAGAACCTTTCTTTATTTCTTTTTCTTTTTCTCTTTTTTTTCCTTTTCATTAGTTTTTTTTTCGTTTATTTTGACGGACTTCTTTTGTGCTACAGATATGGTTGATGGAGCGCCTGCGATTGATCGAGCCCTCAGTTGATGTAAGAGGATATCGTTCTTGATCCATTTTCATGAGGACAAGGCTTTATATGGTAGACTTCTCTAGGATTCCCAACTATTGGGAGAACAAGCTGAAGGGTAAAGGTGGCCCTTTGATAAGGTGGAGTGTGCCATGGTGGCGCCTTAGGGTGGTTACTGGATTATCATCTTTAGATCCGATTTGGGCACTCCGCGTTCCTGGCTTGGAATTCATGGTATGCATCTTTCCTGAAAGACTGGTAAGGCAAGTAAGCTTCAAACTGAGGATCCCCCGACTTGACACCGTTTCTCAAACTGCCTTGGCTCTTATTGCGGAGTCATGTAGAGAATGGGCAACTAGATGGGTACAAAGGAACATGTGGTTCATACCCTCTCTTGTTGGCTCCCTATGGGTATTTAACTCATATCTGAGATGGAGAAATACTACTACTCCGGAAGAGCGCGAGAAGCTAAGGAATCGCGAACCTGTGGATTGCAAGTTCTATGAATCTGGTATGGAAAGGTCGAAATACTTGACAGAAGGGGAGGAAGAAGCCGGATTTCTAGTCACGCATCTAGCGAAGAGGTCGAGAACTAATCCTGCTGCAAGGGTGGTGATAGATAGACATGGGAATGCAAGACCGCGAGAAAGACCGTTGGTGATTAGATCTGAGGTAACGCATGAGCGTCCACCTCGTGGTCGAGACAAGTAGGATGACTAAGGAAAAGGCAAGATGGAAGAGTAGCCTTAGTCAATTATATTATGTAGTATTAGAATTATTTTTGAGTTGTAATAAAAGATGGGATTTTTAGAATCCTAACTTAGCTTTATTTCAGCATTTTTTAAAATGTAAGATACTATTATTATTTTTGAAATAATGAATAAAGGTTAAGTTGTTTAAGAAACCAAATGTTTTCCTTTTATTATTCTTGTCGAATTTCAAATGCAAATGCAAATGCAAATATTCTTCTATTCACATTTCAATAAGTAAAATGGGTTGAATCCTATGAGGGATTACCTACGTATTCATTAGAAAAAATGAAATCAAACCCTGCGCGTAGTTCGAAAATGTAAAAGAATAATTGTTCCAAGCAAGAGCTTGTAAATGAACTTAGAAAAGGGTAGTATGAGCTTTACTTACTCATAAAGAAATACAACTCAAATTTATTTGATAACATGAGGATGATCCAAATGTATAAATGCAAGAGCAATAGAGACATGAAATTCGACTGGCTAGGAGCCGGTTTTATTTCGTGTTGCATGAGCGGCACGTGAGGTTCACTCATGGTGCGTTTTTCTAGTGTATATCTAAGGGTAATACAGTTTCATTTGGTCTAGATTGGTAGGGTTAGCGAATTCATTCTCGTCTAGGTCTATGATTCTAACCGCACCTCCTGAAAATATACAGGTAAGAGAGCTCTGACTGATTTGAGCACTAAATCTCCTTCTTTGATGTTTCTGGACTTAACTCGCTTGTGAAGGCTCGTTTGATACGTGCCTGATATGTCTGTCCATTATATAACGCACGTAGTCTTCTTTCGTCCAAGAGGACAAGGTCATCATATCTATCTCTTTTCCAATCAGCTTCTGTGATTTGACTTTCCAAGAGGATGCGCAAAGATGGGATTTCGAGCTCCACTGTCTATACAGCTTCCTTCCCGTAGGTTAGATAGAAAGTAGGGGCCCCAGTGGGCGTCCTAACTAAAGTGTGATAACCCCATAATGCAAAGGGTATCTTGCTTGGCCAATCACAATAATTGTCTATCGTTTTCTTGAGGATTGTGACGATATTTTTGTTAGTTGCCTCTACCGCGCCATTAGTCTGTGGTCTATAAGGCGAGGAGTGATGATGCTTGATCTTATACTTGACCTATAATTGCTCAGTCTCAGCCAGGAAGTGTGTTCCGTTATCACTGCATGTGGGCAACCATATCGACTGGTGATATTGGTTTATATGAATTTTGCCATGTTTTTAGCATTGAGACTAGTATAGGATGCCGCTTTGACCCATTTGGTGAAATAGTCGATAGCTACCAAGATGAAAAAGTGACATCCTGTTCCGGCTGGAGTGATCTTTCCAATGATATCGATTCCCGAGGCATAAAATGACCAAGGAGAGCTCATGGTATAGAGTAATAAAGGAGGAACGTGTTGTACGTTCCCAAAAATTTGGCGATTATGGCAATGTCTGACGTATTTAATACAATCTGACTCCATTGTTGTCCAGTAGTATCCTAGACGTGTGATCTTCTTTGCCATCATGGGTCCACTCATGTGAGGACCGCATTCTCCTTCATGAACTTCTTCCATCACTTTCTGTGCCTGTGAATGATCAAAGCAATGTAAAACGACACCAAGAAGTATTCTTCTGTATAACTCTCCTCGCATGAGGAGGTATTGAGAGGCTAGCAGGCGTATGGCTCGTGCTCCTCTCTTATCTATATCTAGTGGATATGTACCGTTGAGTTTGAAGTTTAAAATAGCTTTGACAGGGTTCCTCCGGATTTTTTTCTCCATCTGTGAGTTGGTACACATAGGCCGGTTCTGACCGCTCTTCGATGCATAAAGCTATTTCAGTCATGTTGTCTAGCATGTTGATCATGGCCGCAAGTTTCGCAAGAGCGTCTGCAAACTTATTCTCTTCACGAGGTAGGTGTAGGTAAGTGACTTGATCAAAGAATTGAGCCACTTGATCTATCCTAGCTTGAGAGGGTGCTAGACTTTCACTTCGAATTTTCCAAGATCCCGTCACTTGGTTGATGATTAGGGAAGAGTCTCCATGTACTCGAAGATTCTTAATGCCTAAGCTAACTGCTGCCTGTAAACCGATGAGGCAAGATTCATATTGTGCGGCATTCTTTGTTACCTCGAAGTCGAGTTTGACAGATAACATGATGCTTACCTTCAGGATAAATGAGCAATACCCCTACTACAAATCCTCTTAAGTTTGATTCACCATCAAAGTAGAGGTCCCAGGAGTCTATACAAGTCTGTAGTATGTCATCGTCTGGAAATGACCACGTGTCTATCACTTGGGTATCGTTGATAGGATTGTCTGCAAAGAACTCGGCAATGACACATCCTTTTATGACTTTCAGAGGTACATATTTGAGATCGAACTATGAGAGCATTAAGATCCATCTTGCTATACGTCCGTTAAGAACGAGTTATCGAATAGGTATTTGATGGGATCCATCTTGGAATATACCTTGACAGAGTAACTAAGCATGTAATGGCGTAGCTTCTTTGTTGCCCACACAAGAGCGAGGCATGTCTTTTCGAGAGGTGTATATTTGCATTCATATTCTAAGAACTTCTTACTAAGGTAGTAGATAGCTCTTTTGTCTTTCCCAACAGTTTGTGCGAGCATGGTTCCCGTGGCTGTTTCGGTGACTGTGAGATATAAACCAAGAGGTTGATCTCGTTGAGGAAGAATTAATACTGGTGGTTTAGCTAATATCTCCTTGATTTTGTCAAATGCCTTTTTGTAACACCCGGAAACGTACCCTATTTTTCTAGTGAAAATATTTTACGAATACTTTTCAGCGAAATTAAGTTTTAATCATAAATTTAATTTTCCGAGTCGAATTTAGAATTTCCGAGTTCATATTTGGAATTTCCGCGAGATTCCATGAGAATCCCGTCTTAAGGCGAGTTTGACTTTTCTTAACTTTTAAGTCGTCTTTGACTTTTCTTGACTTCTGAGCCGTCTTTGACTTTCGTTGAATTTTCCGACTCACCCTTTACTTATACTCCCTCATACTCCTTAACCTAATATTCATTCAACACAAACACAATCTTTCCTTCCTCCTTAAGAAACCTTGCCTCCCTCTTTGATCCAATCTTTGGATGATCGTAGCTCCCTCGTTTCTTGTCGGAATTCACGTAAGTTCGTCTTATTCTTCCCCTCTTAGCTTCCTCTATCCGTATTGGTAATAAAATTACCGTCTTTCTCGCTTTTTAAATTATCCGTCTTTCTCAAGGTGAAGTATATTCATCTTTTATTACCTAATTGTAGGTGGAGACTACTAGGAAGGCTTAGTAATCGATTAAAGATGCGTAAAGGTAACGGTGAATGGTTACTCGATATCATTTACGTGTTTTATATGATTTCTATGTTAGAATTCGTATTTATAATATGATTAGTAAGCTTAGGAATTGAGTTATTGTTGATGATTATTGATTGTTGATAGTTGATAGAAGTTAAATATGAGAATTGAAAATGATTGAACTTGTGTAAGTTGTTCTCGGGTAGGAAGTAGTCCTGGCCGAAGGACCGGCTGCCGGTTCAGTAGCCGGCTGGGATTTCACTGCACTGACCCTTTTTCGTAGAATGATCATATCTCCTTTGTGACTTACTTGTTTTGGGCTTGTGACCATTCGTTGGAACCGTAAGAGGATAAGCTATCACCTCAACTTGGAATTTCTGCATTTCCATATCTAGAACTCTAGTTATGACCGTTTGAAGTGGACCCTTGTTTTAGTTAGTTTCCAAACTTGGTTTTTGTGTGTAGTTGAGCTCTTTTCCGCCTCTTTCGTGAATTGATCTACCGAATTTGGGGTACTCGGCGTTTTCTTTGTAAGACCGAGTCTTGGATGTGGAACGTCCTACCACATGTCGAATCGGAGATATGTCTTATTCCGAGAGTCTGGCCAGATTTAGACTAGGACCGTATTATTATCGTCATCCTACCAGGAGGAAATTAGCCTACATATACGAAATGGATTAAATCGTATATGCGTTCCGGGTATATGTCTTATCTCGTGGATGCCTTTTAATCATACTTGCCATGTACATGGTGCTAGTGCGTTTCATTTACCGTGAGAGAGGTCGTCATTGTATTGTTATGTGTGGATGCGTGATTACATGATTGATTATTCATGGTCATTGCATAACTTGGCATGGTTTGTTTGTCGAGTCTCAATCTTATCAAACTTATACCGCTAACGGTGAGATGTAAGCCCTAGTGAGCGTATTTGGTTGCCTAAGAGTGTCTTTCCTGAGTCTTTGTATCACATGAAGGATTCGGATTTTGTATTCCATATGCTCTTATAATTATTTATCGAATTGCCTATTTATTCTTATCGTATCTCACATGTATATTCATATATGCATGCTTATCTTTTGTATTTCCTTCTATGTATGTTTAATATGATATGGCTGGGAGAACCCGGAGTTACTCCCCACTGATTGTGGCGTTCATGTTTTTCATGAATGAACAGGTTGCTTGCATGGATGGCGTTTTGCTTGTGGTATTTTGGGTTCGGGTGTGAGCTAGCGGGCGTTGTCCCTGGATGAAACACCTCTAGACGTTGTTTAGCTAGTTGCTAATTACTTTGTCTTTTGTTAACACTTTGAGAGACTACTTCTCTTATGGTATTTTTGTTTAGTTTGTAATATTTTGACACTCCTCGTATTTTTCTATCTTGCATGTATAAAGGTTTTTAAAATACCGTATTTTCCGCTATATAATTCACATCCTTGTATGTTTTATATTTCCGCATTCGCGAGGGTTGTCACAGTTGGTATCAAAGCCTTATCGCTCCCGACGCACACACGTGAACCCTAAACTTAAACTACTTGACCTTGAAATAATAAATGAGAGATGGGTAGGAATTAAGGACTTTACTTGGTAGTCTTTGGTGTACTTGATGTTTGTTAGGTTCTAACTTATTTGTTGATTTGGTTGAGTGATGTTATGTTTGTTTGTATCTACCGTCTTAAGGTGGATCATGTGTTACCTAGAAGAAGTATCCTCTACCGAAGGTTGAAGATTGACAAGCCTAATTGAAGTGTATTTCTTCCTCATCGATGTTTTCTCTCGCCCTTAATGTATCATGTTCTCTTCCTTCTATATAAGTGCTTCTTTCTCTTCCATCTTGGTTGACTCTTGGAAATTACTCTTGATTGTTTCCTCCATCTTACCATTGGTATATTTACCTTCCTCATGTAACATGTTTATGGAGGTCATACCCATTTGTTTGTGGTATATTATACTTGGTCGGAAGAACTTTGAATTTTGTGGAATATTAGTGATTGTTAGAATGAATTTGTGATTTGAGGAAAATGGTGTAGATCTAAATTCACCCTATATTGATGATTGGTTGTATCTCTAAGGAAAGGTAGTAAGATAAGTTTGATGATTTTAATGCTTGATGCTTGTCATGACTTGTGTGTAAATAGTTCATGATATTCTATGGTGTAAGGTTGAATGAGTTGGCTATGACTTCTTAACTCATTAGTAATTTAGTCTTTTGGACTTAGAAGTTTAGTATTGTTTTGAAGACCATGCTTATGATAGGTCTAATTGGTGTAGATAAGAAGTTTTGAATGATATCTTGAGGTGCGAAATACTTTTGAGGTTAAGTGACGTCTCGTGGTTTCCTATGGTGTGTTTGTGAGTATAGGCTTGGTGGAAAAGCATTTGGCTATAGTTCTTGGATTTAAAGATATGATCTTATCTTATGGTATCGGAGACTCGTTTGAAGCAGTAAGGTTTCGGTAAGTTGAACCATTTTACATGAGGATTATAGTTATTAGCGAGATTCGATGAAGCGAGCTATGATGGAAATACCTTGGGACGTTAATGATGATGTTTGACTTGAGGTTGTACCTTGTTAATAATGAACTCGTGGGCTATATGATGTTGATAATGACGTTTTGTTCGGTGTTCAACCTTGTGGCCGTAGGAGTTGAAAAGAGATTAGTATGGAGAATTCCTTATTGGTTCTTCGGTTTTTGAAACCTTTGGGAATGTGTCAAATTATGGAGTTGAGAGAATGTTATTATGCTTGAGTTGAAATTCCGCAATTGGGAATCCGTGTTATATGAAAGGGCGGATGAATTGGGTTGTAATCGATTTGTTAAATCTAGGTGTACCTTACTTTGAGGATTGTGGTACGATGGTCCCTTGTAAGAGACCTTTGTAATCGGGATGAGTTGCTTTGCTATCACTCTGAGTCTGAAAGGAGAAATTTTGTGGATTAAACTTTAAACCTTTACTCGTACCTTTATCCCTTTCTATTTCCTTTCATGCAAGTTTCTACTAAGCCCGATTTCTAGGAAATTGTTTTCTCTTATCTTTTCCTTTGCTTGGCCATCTTCATGGCTATATCTATCCAATATCTAGCTTTTGGCTCCCTGCCTCTAGCGTTTCTCTAATTTTCGTCCGATCTTATCGCGTTCGTGTTTC
>JAIUZE010022612.1:10613-42637 GCA_022085475.1 Heliosperma pusillum
TTATGATATGTCCTAATTGGTGTAAATAAGAAGTTTTGAATGATATCTTGAGGTGCGAAATACTTTTGAGGTTAAGTGACCTCTTGTGGTTTCCTTGTGTGTGGTGAGTATAGGTGGTGGAAAAGCATTTGGCTATAGTTCTTGGATTTAAAGATATGATCTTATCTTATGGTATCGGAGACTCGTTTGAAGTAGTAAGGTTTCGGTAAGTGGAACCATATTACTTGAGGATTATTATAGATATGAGCGAGATTCGATGATGTGAGCTATGATGGAAATACCTTGGGATGTTAATGATGATGTTTGACTTGATGTTGTACTTTGATAATAATGAACTCGTGGGCTATATGATGTTGATAATGACGTTTTGTTCGGTGTTCTACCTTGTGGCCGTAGGAGTTGAAAAAAGATTAGTATGGAGAATTCCTTATTGGTTCTTCGGTTTTTGAAACCTTTGGGAATGTGACAAATTATGGAGTTGAGAGAATGTTACTATGCTTGAGTTGCAATTCCGCAATTGGGAATCTGTGTTATATGAAAGGGTGGATGAATTGGGTTGTAGTCGATTTATCAAATCTAGGTGTACCTTACTTTGATGATTGTGGTACGATGATCCCTTGTAAGAGACCTTTGTTTGGGATGAGTTGCTTTACAATTTTGTGGATTAAACCTTAAACCTTTACTCGTGCCATCATCCCTTTCCATTTCCATTCTTGAATGTTTTTGTCAAGATTGATCTTTAAGAAATCGCATGCTCGCATCTTATTTCTTACTCAGATATCTTCATGACTCTACTATCTGCTTTGTCTCTTTCTTGGCCTCGTTATTTTCAGCGTTCCTCTCTTTTAATCTCGTGCCTGATTTTATTCTCGCATTCTCACTAGTAGAAAAAACCCCTATTGCGTCTATTGAATTACGTCGGTTCTAAATAACACGACGCAAAAAGAACCTACTTTTGGCGGGAATGGATTTTTAGCCTTTTAGCTAAGCTTTTTACGTCATTTGTATAAAGAAATTGATGTATATAATGATATTTGTTACGTCAGTTCTGTTTAAAACTGACGTATTTAATCTAATACGCCAGTTATGGTCTACAACCGACGTATTTACTATTATGTTTTTGCATCAATTCCAATGAGAACCGCTGCAAATGGTATTCAAGTAAAAAAAATACCGAGTAGCAGTTAACAACCCACGGTCTCAAAACTTGCGTATTACACATAACTTTTCATCTCCCAAGTTATTCACTTGTTCTTCCCTATATCACCAAACCCTACTCTACTGGTGCTTGGTCATCGCACAACAACCACCATCGCCGTGCCACCATTGCCGGCACCACCACCACCACCACCACCACCAGGCCCTCCTAAAGTTGCCATGTTCATTCTCTCTAGTTCAAGTCGTTCTGAACTCGTCACACCAGGCCATCAACACCATGTTGCCCTCAAGCCGCTGCACGACCACTATCGTTCCTTTCTACTCCTCAAGTCGTCGCACAATCCTGCTCTACTGTTATACGACCAATAATAATCAAGTAATTTTATTACTGTTTATTATGTTTATTATTTGAATGAAAATTTATTTGTGTGTTTACCAATTATTTGATAATTGCTCGTCTTTATCGTATTCCTGAATCGTTAGGGTTAATAGTGTTTATCATCTTGAATAACCTTGTAGTTTGAATTTAAGCCTTCTTTTTCGGTTTTCATCTTCTATTTTATTAGTAATAATGTTGATCGTCTTAGTTACCAAGTTTTCAGCACCAATGAACTCTAATTTGGTCAAAACAATTAGGATAAAAAGCACAGCAAACAGTTTTCATTGACTTAATCGTGAAACTATCAAAACAATATGCAAATCTTTAAAAAGAATTGAAGTAATTCCAAAGGAAACATACTCAAGAAATATAAGCACAGCAATCCGTTTTCATTTACGTGCATAACCTCCCAAATAGTCATAGTCCATGGCCTGAAAATGTACAATGCTCTAATAATGAATAAACTAAAATAAAAGATGGAGAGGTAGTTGGGATGTCATCGGGTGCTTTTAGGATTTAGCTGCTATAGGAACAACAGTCCAAAATAGAACTACTAGGTGTTGCATTCAATGTTCAGAATTTGTTGTTTCCATTTCATGTGTCAAAAGCCTCCCCCATCTGAGTTAAAGTTTGCCATTCATCACTTCATTCAATAAGGCTGTTGTAGGATAACTATCCAACCTTCTATGTGCTAATTTTGGCATGGTGAAAGATAGAATTGTCCTTCTTACATCAAGTATATATAAAACAGACTATTGCATTAACACTCTTAAAATCGAACCTGGTTTTCAGAAGTCATAACTATCTTTTCCCTTGGTATCTTTTAATGAATGATACATCATTGGAAAGCTATGGATTTTAGCTTTTATATCCAACAAGAATTACTCTAAAATATGACCTTCAACTCGAAATATGTTGTTTTGAGTTATTTCAGGTCATGGCTAGCGTGATAGTAGCATTTCAGGATTTTTTCATCATGTTGCAGACATCATAACTATCTGCTCCAATTGAATTAGAAATCTCATGAGTAGCCAAATTAAAGGTATTTGAGTTATCTATCACCTTCAAAAAAAAGATTTACCCCAAAATGTTATCTGGTTAGGGAGATATAAGCAATTTAGTAATGACATGTCAGCTTTTATCTGTAGAACAATTTTTCATGCAATCTGATTGTCCGACCCATTTCTTAATGATATACACCTCCTTTGTCCATGACCCAAAATGATGAAATGTAGATAATATCTAAAGCTTTCAAAAACATATAATGTAGCGTTTGGGAACCTTGATTTTATTTGAAATGCTAAATTTGAAATTTGTATTTTCAAATATGAAATCCAAAATCCAATTCCCTTGTTTGGGGAGATGTGAATTTTTAATTTGTTCAATTAGAAAATTATCATGAAATCATTATTAATATGGAGTTTTGACATTAATTAAAATTCAGTCTTCAAAATTAAAACATACAATTGTTGCATCAATACTGACAAAAAACTCAACTGTAACCACAAACACCATCAAATCATTGAATCTTTGAGCAGCATCCCGCAATTTATTCTTCGTGCAGTAATTTGGTGCGAGCAAAAACCGTAAGCAACGAGGTACGATTGATCAAAATTTTTGGAGTATGAGCTTTTAAATCTCTAATCTCAAATTAATGTCATCAAGGCTTGATTGTTTCACACTTTGAAGATGGTGAATATGAGTTAGCAATTAGCAGGGAAGGGGAGGAGAAAGCATTCAGAGTTATGGATTTGGAAATGATGGGGGGTAGGGGCCGTATTTCATATGGGCTGATTTCCAATGGGTAGGGATTTGTATCAAATCCAAAATATTTTCAAATCCAAATCTTTTGATTTGCCAAACTTCTTATTTGATTGAAATCCAGATTTGTGAATGAAATCTATTTTCCCAAACAGACCATAAAGAGAATCAATAATGATTGAATGTAGCCCCATATATGATACAAATAAAAGGGTTCGTTTTTCTGATTTGCTGCCCATATTTCTTGAGTGTGAATTTGATACTTTGACAATAATAAAGTCGTCAAACGATGGTTCCAAGTTATCCTGCTTCCTTTCTAATTTTAGAGTGAAATAATCAAGAAATCAAGCCTAAAAACACTCCAAAGAGTAAAAGAAACATAGAGTTGGTTATTAAAAGCATTGACTAACTCTGTATAAGTTTCTTAGGACCATTCTTTGATTCACTTATACGACTATACTATCTTTCCTCAAGGGTATCCTTGTAAATTTGCCAAGGAAAGAAAAGATATCACTGGATATAGTTTTTGATAATAATTTTGTTTTCGAGAGCTGTGATTTTTGTGCAGCAACCAGCAATTTGCCGACACATATAAGCATCTTGGGCAACTGTTCAAAAGTGGAAGTCCAACAGAAAGATTTGAACTCATCAGTGGAGCAAACTGCAGCATCTGGGTGCAATAGGAAAGACGGTGATCATCTAATGGTGGTTTACTTAAATAGCTTATAAATGTCCTTATCAATATATTACTATTGTTACTGCTGTATTTTTCTTCCTACAGCACTGAGGCCACGAATTCTAGTTACGACTTCTAGTTGGGTACTGATTAGGTGATTTCGATGACAAATTTATTTCAGAAACACTTATTATTTTGTCAAAGTTATTTCTTTAATCTTTCTTGATGTAAAAGTAATCAGGTTAATTAATTTTATAGGTTAATGAGGGTGATGTAATATAATTGTAACTTTTTATTTAAATGTGAAGTACTAGTGGTTGTTTGGATTTCTTGTTGCAGGTTTTAAATTTTTGGTATATGGATTGTCAGTTTTATAGGGAGGATCAGTTGAAATTTTGCAGCAATTTTTTTTATTTTTATTTATAAAAAAAAGCATTATTAATTGCGTCAGTTCTAAAACCAAATGACGCAAAAAATCGATATAATTGCATCGGTTATGACTAGAAGTGACGCAAATACTTAAATTAATTGGCGCTAAAATGAAATACCAATTGCATCAGTTATACAAAGAAGCGGCGTGAATAGTATACCAATTGCATCAGTTGTACAAAGAAGCGTCGCAAATAATCACTATTTGCGTCGGTTGTATCTACTTATTGCGTCAGTTCTATATGAAAAACTGACACAATTGTTAGCCTTTTGCGTCGCTTGTTACTTTACAACTGACGCAAATGATGAACCTGTTGCGTCAATTACACAACTGACGCAAGAGCAAATACGACCCCTCCAAATACGTCACTCCAAAACCGATGCAAATACCTATCTATAACTGACGCAATAGGGGTTTTTTCTATTAGTGTCTCCTTGAGATTTCTTATCGTTTCCTATCTTGTTGCCGCTTCATCTTTTCCTTAGTGGATTGGATATTCCGTTTGTAAGGTTCAGAGAATAATTGTAATGTATTGTGAGATTCTTTAGTTAGAATATGTGTATTTGGATTTAGCAAATTTCATGTTGTATTTGATCATGAGAAATAGGACTTAAGCTCTAGGATGAATCCTAATAGTGATAATGTATCCTCTCTTAGTGGTTTTAGATTTGGAGCTTTGTATTGTAGTGCTATTTTGAGAATTGAGTTGATCATGATAATAGTTCGTTGTTGTTGGGTATTATAACGGTTGCTTGGTATGTCATTTGGGATTTAGATGTCTCTAATTGTTGGATTCTAAAAGAGACTTTGCTTTAGGGTAATTGAGTTGGTACCCAAAGTTTGAGGAGTTTTGTCATAAATGAAAATCGATTCATTTTGAGTTTTAGATGATCTAGATGATTTGAACGGTTGTCAAATTGCCAAGTAATTGGCCATTTGTGGTTTGGAATTAGTAATTTTCTTGTATTCTTAAGGAATCATAGTTTGGGATTGAGAAATGTTCGTTGCAAGCTTTGGATAGTGAGTGCTCGGTTGTTATGGAATATAGAGTTAGAATGGTGAACTCATTTATCTTGAGGATTATAATCACCATAGCTTTCTAATGTGACTCTTTATATTTGAGGTTTCGAGTGTAGTAATGATCGAATTAAGGATGTTATGGCTTATTAAAGAATCCTTATAGCGATAATAGATTGTGGATTTTCCCTTGTCGTGAGACTTTGGATGTGGCTAGTTGAATCTTAGATAATTATGTTTGTTAATTTGATTGTGTTTTCACTTTCGAAGATGAGAAAGTTCATTGCAAATTTAGGATAATGAGTTTGAAGTAAATTGGATTAAAGGATTTCATGGTAAGTCCTTTACTTTGTGGTTGTTAGCGATCATGTTTCCATAGATAAATATTTTGTTAGTAGTTTCTAGTAAGAGTTTTGATGAAACTAAGAAGATTTGAATTCGTAATAAATCTTTCATGTGGATTGTTAGTTGTGAAGTCTACCGTGTCGATGGACCTTAGTAGATTCTAATTGGATTCGAATAATTGGGATTTGTTACTCGAAGTTTCGTGATTATGGAATATTTTTGTAGGATTTCTGATGATTGAAAATGATGAGTTGCAAATTGGGTAAATTGCATTCTCTTGAGGATTTGGTTTATTAGTAGAGTTAGTGATGTCGAATTCTTGTAGATCTTTCTGCTGACTTTATCTTGATCTTCCTATCCCAAAGAGTTCGATTTGTTTTGTTTTTGCGTGTTTTGTATATATTTTGTTACCCTGAATTGTGTGTGAATTGTGCGAGTCGGTCTATGTACGTGTAATGTCTTGTTATTTGATTTTATCTTTGATAAAACTTTCAAATTTCCATATTATATTTCTAATTCAACGTTTCAAAGAAGTCTAAAGATGGTTTGTGTTCCCTCTTTTTGGAGAAAACGGATTTCTTTTGCTTTTATATTTGGATTTTGCGTTTGGTTGGATGTTTGCACCTGTTATTGGAGACATCTGATAACTAGTCCTGCACTTACTAACACTTGTTTGATTTCCGATTTCACTATTTTGACTTTAATTTGATTTGGATAATTAGAGATCTCTTTCGCGACGGGCACTCTTGTGATTCGTAAATAAAGTTTCACACTTGTGAAAATTCTCTTTAAATCGTTTTCGAGAAGAACTTTGTTTCATAAATGTTTCCCTTGTAAAAGCTTTCTTGTTAATTTTTAAAACCGATTCTTGTCTTGGATATTTTTGTTTTCTACTCTCAAGTTTTGAGGACTAAACTTTTTAAAAGTTGGGGTGATTGTAACACCCGGAAATGTACCCTATTTTTCTAGTAGAAATATTTTACGAAATCTTTTCAGCAAATTTAAGTTTTAATTTAGAATTTAAAGTTTCGAGTCGAATTTAGAATTTTCGAGTTCGTATTTGGAATTTCCGCGAGATTCCATGAGAATCCCGTCTTAAGGCGAGTTTGACTTTTCTTGACTTTTGAACCGTCTTTGACTTTCGTTGACTTTTTCCTTCATATACTCCCTTTAACCTAATTTTTCCTCACAATTCATTTCCTTCCTTCTTCTCTAAGAAACCAAAGAAACCTTGCCTCCATTTTTTATCCGTCTTCAAATCGTCACTACTCCTTCATTTCTCGCTCAAATTCGCGTAAGTTCGTCTTATTCTTCCCCTCTTAGCTTCCTCTATCCGTATTGGTAAGAAAATTACCGTCTTTCTCGCTTTTTAAATTATCCGTCTTTCTCAAGGTGAATGATATTCATCTTTTATTATCTAATTGTATGTAGGTGGAGACTAGGAAGGTTTAGAAATCGATTAAAGACGCGACAAGGTAACGGTGAAGGGTTACTCGATATCATTTACGTTTTTATGTGTTTTCTAGGCTAGTAATCGTATTTAGATTATGGTTAGTATGCTTCGGACTTGTGTTGTTGTTGATGGTTGTTGTTAGTTGTTAATTGATATGAGAATTGATGATTTGTGATGATAAATGAGGATTTTGTTGTTGATAACATGTTGATTTTCGATCGTCCTTGAATCCCGTGAAGGACGCAGGCTGCGTTGGGGGACGCAGGCTGCGTCGTAGGACGCAGGCTGCGTCGTGGTGACGCAGGCTGCGTCATTCTCTGCCGACTGAAATTTTCCTGCACTGACCCATTTTCGTAAAACGATCATATCTCCTTCGTTACTTGCTTGTTTTGGGCGTGTGACATCCCGTTGGAACCGTAAGAGGATAAGCTATCACCTCGACTTAGAGTTTCTGTATTTGCATGTCTAGAACTCTAGTTATGACCGTTTGAAGTGGACCCTTGTTTTCGTTGTTTCCAAACAACGTTGTTTTGGAGAGGTGATCTATGTTTTTATTCATTATGCTTCATAAACTTGTTCTAATGCTTATGTATCATGTATTGACTCATGTTTATCATATTTAAACTTATATGATTCCCTATTCTCATGTTTTGTGACGGTTTTTGGTATGTTCCCACTTTGAGTCTGTTTTTACAAATGATACGGTTTGAGCACTATTTTGTCTTGTGCTTTGTACTCTCATTCCCTTGGCTACCATCCCGTTCGTAAGGCTGGAATGTCGGAACGGAGAGGTATCCTACTGCTTAATTGCATGTGTTACTGGGCATACGACGACGTTGTTGGGAGTTGAACGCTATGCGTTGTTCGACCCGGCCGTCAAATGTTGTGTACTTGAGAGGTGGTGTTATTTGCATGTAGCGTACCGCTTGTAATGAGGCTTGAGCTCGTTTTCCGCCTCTTTTGTGAGATTAATTTTACCGAATTTGGGGGTACTTCGGCGTCATTGATTGACCGAGTCTTGATGCGAATGTTTCATCGCTTGATCGAACGGACAATTCGGTTCTAGGATCTGGCCAGATTGATATTAGGAACCCGTATTTATTATCGTTGTTTCCTACCAGGATGAAATAGTCTACATATCGGAAATGGATTGAATCGTGTATGCGTTCAGGGAATGTTTTTCTCCCGTGGATGCCTGTTAATCATACTTGCCATGTACACGGTGCTAGTGCGTTTCGTTTACCGTGAGAGAGGTCGTCATTGTATTGTTATGTGTGGATGGGTGATTACATGATTGATTATTCCTGGTCATTCCATGACTTGGCATGGTTTGTTTGTCGAGTCTCAATCTTATCAAACTTATACCGCTAACGGTGAGATGCAAGCCCTAGTGAGCGTATTCGGTTGCCTAAGAGTGTCTTCCCCGAGTCTTTGTATAACATGATGGATTCGGATTTGTATTTCATATGCTCTTATCATTATATATTGAATTGCCTATCTATCCTTATCGTATTTCACATGTATATCTATATATGCATGCTTCTACTTTTGTATTTCCTTTTATGTACGTTTAATGTGATATGGCTGGGAGAACCCGGAGTTAATCCCCACTGACTGTGGCGTTCATGTTTTTCATGGATGAACAGGTTGCTTGATTGGATGGCTTTTTGCTTGTGGTATTTTGGGTTCGGGTGTGAGCAAGCGGGCGTAGTCCCTGGATGAAACACCTCTAGACGATTTTAGCTTGTTTGCTAAACACTTTTACTTTGTTAACCTTTTGAGAGACTTCGTCTCTTGTTGTAGTTTATTTCGTACCTTGGTTTGTAATATTTGACACTCCTCGTATATTTCTTCTTGCATGTATAAAAGTTTTAAAAACTTCATATTTCCGCTATATAATTCACATGCTTGAATGTTTTATATTTCCGCATTCGCGAGGGTTGTCACACTTGTGCAAGCAACCATTCTTTCTTCTCTCTTCACATTTGTTTGGTCTTTTCAACTAATTTCTCTGACATTCTTTATTGTTTCTTTCTTGTTCTCCATGTCAAGAATATATCTCTAAATGTCGAGTCCACTTCGCTTTGCAACGGATCCAATGCATCTGAATCGGACAAAATCTACACAATACCACAAAAAAGCGGGAGTATCGACATTCTAACATAATATCTATAAATAAAGCACAAAACTGTAACAAAAGTGACTGAGGGGAGGCATAAATATGTATATAATTATGACTCATCAAACTCCCCCGAATCATCTCTTTGCTTGACCTCAAGCAAAGTACTAAACACAATACAAAGACAACATACAAACAGTGAAATCAAAAATCTCAGAGCTGATGTTTATGCACATACAAATCCCGAGTCATCCATATCTATAACAAAGTAATGACCAAATTGTACCAATAAAACAAATTCAAAGGCACGGACACTAGAAAATGCAGCTCAAATCACGAGATATTACATGGTATCGTATTCGACAAAACCAATCACCTTTCGATCTTGCAAGACAAATTAGTTGGATTCTCGCGGATTCACTCATACACTCAAATGTGTTTGAAAGGTGAGTTTTGTAAAGACAGAAAGAAATAGAAACACTCACTCAACTTATAAAACATGCATGCAATCTAATGTGATAATAATTTCCCCAACTAATACGCATTCGTAATAAGACCAAAGTACATGAAGCACAATAAGGGAGGCTAATGGGTGAAGGTATAGAAGTGGGTTGTGCCAAGGTACGTATGGGAATGTGTGGTTAAGACCGGTAGTCGCAGCGACACTTACCAAACCTCTTATACAACAGTAAACACAAATTAATACCCAATTAGACAAATCATATTAAACTTTGACAACACAAAATATATGTCGACATTACTCTCTAAATATGCATTAGACTCTAATAAATTTCCTTTCATTATTCCTTAAAAAATGAATTGAAGCAACTTATTTTTCTTCTTCTTTTTTTTCATCTTTTTTTTTCTTTTCATCTTTTTTTTTTTCTTTTCTTTTGCTTCATACAACTTTTCTCAACAAAGGGAATAATACACAATTGCTAACAAAAACTTACTACACACACTTTGACAATATAAGTCCCAACCCAACCATAGTAGCAAGATAGGCACGAAAAATAAGCAATCGCGACTGTCCCAATAAGGTAGGTAAATTCTAGGAATTTAGATATTAGATAGGTTATAAAATAGGCTGCAAAGGCTCAAACGGGTTAAACATAAAGAACTCAATAATAAGGGTATAAAAGCAAGTCTTTTTGGCTATGTGAGGCTTATTTGAACGATAAGAACTACCTTTCCTCATGTACTTTATCAAAAGAATGCGTAAAAGTATCAAAAACTAATGTCACACTTATGCAGTTTGATAGTACATATTCCACAAGGAGTACCACACTCAAAGACCTAATGACAATGAGACCAATTTATTAATGTTCCCGGCCTAGGAAACTTTAAAGACCTCAGAAATTTAAGTGGTTTACTAACATAACTTATCAAATCTAATTAGCAAAAGGCATGTCAAATACGGTCAAGACTAGATCATTGATCTTTGTTTTTAAGATAACATGTCAAAACAATGTACATGGATGACTAAGATGAGATTCAAATGCAAGTTATAAACATTGTTATTCAATTTCACCAAGACTCGGCCTAATAAAATAAATAACATGTCTTTGGATATTGTAAT
Organism: Heliosperma pusillum; assembly: GCA_022085475.1. Classification (NCBI taxonomy): domain Eukaryota; kingdom Viridiplantae; phylum Streptophyta; class Magnoliopsida; order Caryophyllales; family Caryophyllaceae; genus Heliosperma; species Heliosperma pusillum. The sequence goes on from JAIUZE010022612.1 coordinate 21,531, forward strand.
TTTTTTAACTTTGTTTTTTGAATTTTTTTTTATAGAACAAACAATGCAGTAAATAATTACACAACATAAATAGATACTCTTCCTACAAACCTAAATGTCATAGTATCCTCAATGTGACGCAAATAGCACAACAATCACACAACATATCCAACAACAGCAGCCTATAGAACACTACGAACAAAAGGGAAGGGGAAATAAAACTAAAGAAAGTACAATTAAAAGAGAATACTGGTATAGATAGCACCTGTTATAAGAAAATATAGATCTTCCCTCATCATCATCATCACCCTCTCAAATTATCCATATACTTACAGCGAAAGTGCTCAAAGATCTCATCAACTTATCAAACTCACTAGCACAAACCTTGATGGAAGGGCAATAGAATATGCAAGAAATCAAGCAATTTAGAACAAACATTGCAAAGGTGAAGACATGAAAAATATATTGCTTTAGATCTCTGGTTCAAAGATAAATCTAAACTCCCATTTACTCCCTACTAAGGATGATACCTCACATATAAGCTTCTTATCGTTAATTGCAATAGGGAATGGAGCCATGTCTTTTAGAGTGTGATAAACATATTTAGGTGGCTCTATCTCAACATAACAAAGAGTATGTGACTTATTAACCTCCTTACTAGCATTACAAGAGCTGTAACACTCGCAAATGTACCCTATTTGTAATTTAAAAATATTATACGAATACTTTTCAACGTAATTTTAGATTTAGTCTACAACTTAGTTTCCGTGTCTAATTCAACAATTCCGAGTTCGTATTCGGACTTTACTCGAAATTCCGTGTCAGTTACGCCTTAAGGCGCTTTTGGGCATTTTCCCATATTTTCCACTTAGTCACCTTATACCTCCTTTAAACCCTAACTCCCTCATTCTTTTCCACTTACTCCTTCTTCCTCACCAAGCCACCAAAACCCAAAACTCCATTTATGCATCAACTCAAATTCCTCACTACTCCTTCATTACTCACTCAAATCTCCTTATTTTCATCTTAATCTTCCGCTCTCATCGTCCTCTACCTTTTGTGGTAATAAAATTATCGTCTTTCTCATTTTCAATTTTTCCGTCTTTCTCAAAGGCGAATTATATTCATCTTTTGTCGTGTTTGTATAGGTGGAGACCTTCAAGACTCCGATAAGGACTACTACTTAGTGGAGGAAGACTTAGAAATCGATTGAAGACGCGAAAAGGTAACGGTGAAGGGTTACTCGATATCATTACGTGTTTTAATGTGTTTTTGATGTTAGTAAACGTATTTAGAATAGGATGATTAGTCCTAGGAATTGTTTTTGTTGATTATGGTTATTGTTTGTTGATAATTGTTAATGTTAGTTGATGATAATTGATATGTGTTGATGATTTTGGATGATTCTTAGTGATATGTGATGGTTTTCGTATGCATGAGGTCCCAGTCGGCTGACCGGCCGCCGATCAACTGACCGGCTGGGAAGTGGCTGATGTTTTATGGATGTTACGTAATAATTATGGTATGAAATATGTCTCAGCCGGCCGACCGGCAGCCGGTAAGCCGACCGGCTGAGACACACCCTATATTGCCTTTATTTTCTCAAGTGTCATATGGTCCAGCCGGGTAGCTTGCAGCCGGTCCACTTGACCGGCTGGATCATGCTTTATATTGCTTGATTTTCAAATGTTACATTGGTGCCAGCCGGGTAGCCGGCAGCCGGCCACCTTGACCGGCTGGCACACGCTGCCTTTCTTTCTCTATATTTTCTTATACTTTCATTTATAATGGTTCGCACGGTTCGTTTATCGTATAAATTTACGTAATGACTTTAAATATTCTTGTTTAGAATATATGATATCCCATTCGCTTCTATCGCATGTTTTGTGACGGTTTTTGATATATCCTACTTTGAGTCGGTTGTACATATGTTATGAATTTGAGCACTAAATGTTAAGTGCTATGTACTCTCATTCCCCGGCTACCTCCTCGCTCGTAAGGCTGGAATGTCGGAACGAGGAGTTTATCCTTATTGCTTAATTGCATGTTTAGTGGGCATATGACGACGTTGTTAGGAGGCGAACGCTTTGCGTCGATCGACCCGGCCGTCAAATGTTGTATACTTGCGAGGTGGTGTCATTGCATGTAGCGTACCGCTTGTTATGATGCTTGTGCTCTTTTCCGGCTCTTTCGTGAAGGTTGACCGAATTTGGGGTACTCGTCTTCTATGGTTGACCGAGCCTTGGATGCGAAATGTTAATCGCATGTCGAATCGGAAAATGTGATTCCGAGAGTCTGGTCAGGTTTAGACGAGGACCGTATTATTATCGTTGTTCTACCAGGAGGAAATTAGTCTACATATACGAAATGTTAATCGTGTATGCAATCAAGAAAATGTTTATCCCGTGGATGCAATTTTAATCATACTTGCCATGTACACGGTGCTAGTGTGTGTCATTTACCGTGAGAGATGTTGTTAACGTATTTGTGATGTTACGGTTTTGTACTTGCCATGGATTATATGATTGATTATATGTGATCTTTGGATGACTTGGCGTGGTTTGTTTGTCGAGTCTCAATCTTATCAAGCTTATGCCGCTAACGGTGAGATGCAAGCCCTAGTGAGTGTATGGTTGCCTAAGTGTGTCTTCCCCGAGTCTATCTATAATATGATGTTACGGTTTTGTACTTCTTGTGCATATATCTTAAATATTGAAATGCCTATTTATCCTTTTTGTGTTTCACATGTATATTTATATATGCATGCTTCTATTTATGTATTTCCGTTTAAGTATGTTATTTGTGATATGGCTGGGAGAACCCGGAGTTACTCCCCACTGACTGTGGCGTTCATGTTTTTCATGAATGAACAGGTTGCTTGATTGGATGGATTTTGCTAGTTGTTTTTGGTATCGGGTGTGAGCTAGCGGGCGTTGGCCTCGACAATTCACCCCTAGACGTTGTTTAGCTAGTTTGCTAATAACTTTGATATTTGATAACATTTTGAGAGACTTCGTGTCTTCTAGTATATTCTATTTTAGTTTGTATTTATTTGACATTCCTCATATTTCTATCTTGGCATGTAAAAAGTTTTAAAAACACCGTATTTTCCGCTATATAAATCGCATGCTTGTTATGTTTTATTTCCGCATGCACGAGGGTTGTCACAAGAGCAGCTTCTATCTCACCCAAAATGTCCTCTGAATAAGTTAACTCATGCCTTTCGAGATTGCTACTTTCACCACCATTTATGGCGGCTTCAATAGCATCTATTTTGGCTTCTCAAGGGTAATGAATAGGTTCATCCCAACGAGGCCCACAATCTAAGGGGTTGGCAAAAGAGTCAATAAATTCCTCACCATGGTTATCACATCCACTTTCCCCGAAACTATCACCACCAGGGAACTCATCAATGACATCAATAACATAAAAAGTGTTCTCAATAGTCTCACAATTATCAAATCTCTCCAGTTCGTTAAAAGTGGGCTCAGTCACTGTATCTTCACTCTTATCACTCACGGAAAGAGAAAAATGGGGCTTAACGCTCTCAAGGGCAAACCACTCAAAAAATTCAAAAACCTCGGCAACGGGTTTCCAACCAAAGTCCCCCTTACCTATGAAATTGAGGTACGCTTGTCTAGGGTCATTTATACCTTTAATAATAGACATGCAGATCTGGATGGCAGAAAAATCTTCGTACCTTTGTGTATCTAGCCATTCCTTGAACCTGTTTATGTAAGCAGCAAAACACTCATTCTCATCCTGCAGGAACCTGATGATAACTAGCATGAGAACCGTCTTAAGGAACTGAAGTTCCCTAAGACAAAAGACAAACTAAGCTAAGAGAAATATCTTTGTTACAAAAGACAAACTAAGCATGAGAACGGTCCTATGGAACCTAATGGTAACTAACTTTCAAACGACTGCCATTTCTTCGTTACTTATCGAAATTCAACGTGTAACCTATCATTGGAAAGCTAAGAGAAATATCTTTCTTTTGCAATTTTAATAATCTTAATACGAGTTGCATAACTCAAGATATTCAAGTTTGAAGTTGACACTTGTGCAAGCAACCATTCTTTCTTCTCGCTTCACATTAGTTTGGTCATTTCAACTATTTTTTTTGACATTCTTTCTTGTTTCTTTCTTGTTCTCTGTGACACCCTCAAATTTGCGGAAAGATAAACAAGTAATTTAAATAAATAAAAGATGAGAATACGTTTCTAATAGGTTCACTTTAGTGAAAATCGGTAAATTTTAAAACCGGAACCTACTATTAAATATATTCATCATAACAAAGGTGTCTTAACGAAAAAGGTTCATAACAAAAGGAAATAATATTATACATAAGAATTATCCAAAACGGGAGACATATCTCCCGTATAAATACGAAAATAAAAGAGTGTATAATAATATACAATCCTAAGAACCGAATATAGGTCCAAGGTAAATACTTCGCTCGCTAGCTCGTCAATGTACCCAAGTATGCATCACAAACCTGCCAACCGCATTAAATATAAACACGGAGGCCACAGTCAGTGGGGAGTAACTCCGAGTTCTCCCAGCCACGAAATGTCGAGTTTAATAAAACATGAATAACATAAAAGCAATGTATATGGAAAATACAAAACCTTAACATATATGATATGCTTTTCATGTTATGAAACAATTAACTAACATATAACCTAGCCTATGAAAGCTATCATGTGAATCCGATAATAAACTATAACACGAGGTAGGGAAGCTGGTATGCTAGCTCAGAGGTTACCGTTAACATGGCCATGATACACTCAAACCCTAATCAACACGTAATCATGTGAATCAGTTAACATCCGGTAATCCAAACTCTATCAACCTTAGCCGGCTTGCATCTCACCTTATAAGATTCATAGAATCATCAAACATGAAAGACCAATACTTCTAGAAACAGGCATAAGTTCTTAGCACAGTCAATAGAAGACTTCTGTAACTCGAGTCTATACCACGAGGTAGGATATACTTATATATTTAGGCTCAGCGGTTACCCTAATAACATGGCCAAAATACAAAGCACACATCTAGGCTCAGTGGTTACCTTTAAAACATGGCCCAGATCCAAAGCACATATCTTAGCTCAGAGGTTACCCTAATAACATGGCCAAGATACAACTCTACCCTAATCCTAGACTACGCAGACCCAGAGAAATGCGGAAAAACATCGCATCCAAGACTCATCACATGAGTACCCCTAAGGAGATCCACCAAAGGGTTGGCTAGTACTTAAGCTGGCTCCATTCCCCAAAGTGGAAGCAATGGCAGCCATGCCCCGACTTGGATATAAACCCACCAAGCCGGGACACAAAAGCTATCAAGCGGTGAACATATACTCCTTAAAGATAGTAAGGCCTATCAATGTCATGGTCCAAGATACTCATTTAGAATTAAAATGGTCAAGACGCCATATACTCATAATTCTCTATGGGTACTTAGTCAACACGACATATATCATACAATTAAACAGTCACGGGAAAAACTTCCTATCATGTGACTAATTGCATATAAATCATATTCAAATATCATATCGCCTCATATCGACTAAGGCTCATTCATTCATTCATTAAATAAAACCTTACCTGAAGACAAATCCCCGACTCGAGTCCCGCGACGGGTCATCAGTCAAAACGGGGCTGACTAGATCGTAGTTTGACCAAACCCGTTTGGTCAAACCGGCTAGAAACAGAGTCTTAGCCATCGAGGCTTGAACAAAAGAATATCACATTCATTTCATGCTATTTCATTCAATTTCTAACATGTGAATTATTAATTCATACGAAAACCCGCTTGACTTACATGATATCAAATTAAACTAAAATCTCGTATTATAATTTCTAATATGTGAGAAATAATAATATAATGAAAAGCTTTTAATTAAATAGTTTCCTTATTAAAATTTCCCACTTGCTAAATATTACAAAACACGATAAAATAACAATACTCAAAAACCGTCACAAGTCCAAGGGGACCCACGGTTCATTTTGGACCGGTTTTGGTCATCCTTTCTAAAAACCGTTTCTTAATATTTCCCGCATGCTTAACATATTTAAAACCCGTCAAAACAACAACAAAACAATCAAGTATCGATAAAAACCCAAAGATCCAAAACACGGACCAACCAGACCAGGCTGGACCTGTAACACCCCACGTTATTTGAAGAGGTCCATTGATAGGCTTATATGACTAGTGCTTAAAAGGATTGAAAGTACTACTCATATCAACAAAGTGCACTTTCTTTTCTGGTCATCCATGCAAAAGAACTCAAAAGTTAAGCGTGCTTGACTGAGAGTAGTCTTAGGATGGGTGGCCTCCTGGGAAGGTTCCCGGGATGTGCATGAGTGAGGACAAAATGCGCTGGAAAGGACCCGTGTTGATCTGTGGGCCATGTACACAGCCTGGAGAGCTATCATGAGTGACCGCTCCCGACCCAAGGTTTGGGTCGGGGTGTTACAAATGGTATCAGAGCAACCCTGCGACCGTGTGGTGAGCATGTGGTCGGGAGTACCCGGGTCACCCACCTAGCGGGGGAGGATTCTGGGTTAGCGGTTATGCTCCCAGGCGCAACGAGGACGTTGCGTTCTTCAAGTGGGGGGGATTGTAACACCCCACGTTATTTGAAGAGGTCCATTGATAGGCTTATATGACTAGTGCTTAAAAGGATTGAAAGTACTACTCATATCAACAAAGTGCACTTTCTTTTCTGGTCATCCATGCAAAAGAACTAAAAAGTTAAGCGTGCTTGACTGAGAGTAGTCTTAGGATGGGTGACCTCCTGGGAAGGTTTCCCGGGATGCGCATGAGTGAGGACAAAATGCGCTGGAAAGGACCCGTGTTGATCTGTGGGCCATGTACACAGCCTGGAGAGCTATCATGAGTGACCGCTCCCGACCCAAGGTTTGGGCCGGGGTGTTACAGGACCGGGTCTGAACCGGCCTGGTTTGGCCCGGTTTTCCGGCCACCAAAACAGCCCCCCCCACGGCCACCACCAACATCAACTCTAAATTATTTCTAACATGTTTTAATTAACAACATCCATATTAAACAACCAATTCATCCATCATGCATACAAAAATCATGATTATGAACAAATCATCAAATATGTCAAGAACACTAAACATGCCAAAAATTCATCCAACATAATATAATAACAACTTATCATGTTACTAGTTAAAAATCATAAATAACTATAACATGAACATAAACAAAGGAAAACAAAGGTATGTAACATTAATTCGTCGAGTAACTCGGAATCGTTACCTTAGCTAGCAAAATCAATTAGCACCCAAAATAAGAACTAAAGAAAAACCCGTTTACTAATCTTCTTCTAATATATACGAGTCACCAAACTCGTCTTCAAAATCTTCCCCTATAAGAAATGACAAGAATAATATTGTTAGTATTAAAACTTGATTTTCCATAATTAAAGTGTTGAAAACGATTTTGTCGGAATTGAAAATAAACCGTACTTGAAGATGGAGAGCGAAGAGGAGATTCTAGAAATAGAAGTTAGGACGGATTTGAATAAGAAATGAAGGTTTTGTGACGATTTTGCTCAAGAACGATGAAGAACGATGAAGAACGATGAAGAACGATGAAGAACACCAAGAACGATTTTAATTAGATATTAAGTTGATTTAATGTAAAATGAAAAGATAAGTAGTGAATTAGAGTGGAGAGTGAACCGTGTAAATATAAAGGAATTTGGAGTCGGGTTTTGAAATTGTTGTTACGGAATTGACTTGGGTTTAATAATTATATTACGGTAATTGATTAGATATAATTATATATTAAGTTAATTAAACCAAATATCTAGATATTATGATATTGTAATAAAAAAGAAAGAAAATATCAAGTCCTATGAGAGGAGAGGGAGCCGTGTAGAAGTAGAAGAATCGGGTCTGTTTTTGAAGCGATTTGCGGAGTTTAAGTTGACGGATCGATAAAGTAACAAATATCTTAGCTATTTGTATTAGTTTAATCGAAAGAATGAAAATATCTAAAGTGAGTGGAAAAAGATGACATGGGGCGTGTGACTCATGCCAAAGTCGAGTTTCGGGTTTGTTTTGGGATTTAAATTGGCTCGGGAATAGTTAAATGATGTTCGGGTTAAACCGTAAAACCTTCTCTTTAACTCCGAATAAATTCAAAATAATTATATTAAATTATCATAAATTCAAATAAATCTTAATAAAAATAAATTAAATTTATTATTTTTCAAATATAATTTCGGTCTTTAAAATTACGAGGTGAGTCGGGAAAAGTCAACGAAAGTCAAAGTCGACTTAAAAGTCAAGAAAAGTCAAAGTCGACTTAAAAGTCAACGAAAGGCAGTAAACATAATCATCTAAGATCCAACTAGCCTTATCCAAGGTCTCACGACAAGGGAAAATCCACAATCCATTATCGATTATAATGATTCTTTAATACGCCAAAACATCCTTAATTCGATCATTACTACGCTCGAAGCCTCAAATATAAATAGTCACATTAGCAAACTATGGTGGTTACTAATCCTCAAGATAAATGGGTTCACCATTCTAACTCTATAATCCATAACACTTGAGCACTCACTATCCAAAGCTTGCAACGAACATTTCTGAATCTCAAACTATGATTCTTTAAGAATAAAAGAGAATTACTAATTCCAAACCACAAATGGCCAATCACTTGGCAATCAGACAACCATTCAAATCATCTAGTTCATCTAAAACTCAAAATGAATCAATTTTCATTTATGAAAATTCTCCTTAAACCTTGGGTACCGGCTTAATTACCCTAAAGCAAATATCTCTTTTAGAATCCACCAATTAGAGACATCTAATTCCCAAATGATATCCCAAGCAACCGTTATAATGCCCAACAACAACGAACTATTATCACGCTCAACTCGATTCCCAAAATAGCACTACAATAGCAAGCTCAATAAATGAAGCCATCAAGAGAGTACGATACCACCAACAGATTCATCCTAAGGTTTAACCCCAAATCCTATTCATGGTCAAAATCAACACGAAGCTAGCTAACAACTTAATTATCTCTCCAGAGGAAAGACAATGTCACCATAAAACTGGAAACGATAGGAAATTTCGAGGGAAACACGAACGCAATAAGATGGGACGAAAATTAGAGGGACGGTAGAGGTAGGGAGCCAAAAGCTGGAAATTGGATAGACATAGCTATGAAGATAGCCAAGCAAAGGAAAAGATAAGAGAAAAATATTTTTCCTAGGGATTAGGCTGAGTAGGAACTTGCATGACAGGAAATGGAAAGGGATAATGGCACGAGTAAAAGGTTTAAGGTTAAATCCACAAAATTTCTCCTTTCAAACTTAGGGTGATAGCAAAGCAAATCATCCCAATAACAAAGGGCTCTTACAAGGGACCCTCGTACCACAAATCATCAAAGTAAGGTACACCTAGATTTAACAAATCGATTACAACCCAATTCATCCATCCTTTCATATAACACGGAATCCCAATTGCGGAATTGCAACTCAAGTATAGTAACATTCTGTCAACTCCAAAATTTGACACATCCTCAAAGGTTTCAAAACCGAAAGACTAACAAGGAATTCTTCAATACTAGTCTCTTTTCAACTCCTAAGACCTATAAGGTAGAGCACTGAACAAAACGTCATCATCAACATCTTAAGGCATCACCGTCATAGCCAATCTAATCAAATTCCACTCATGTCCATAGTACTTAGGTAACATGGTTTAATCTATCATGACGACTTACTACATCAACCAAATCTCCGATATCATGATATAAGATCATATTTTTAGATCCAAGAATTTTAGCCAAGAATTTTTCCACCAAGAATATACTCAAAAGTACACACTAGAACATCACAAGAGGTCACTTAGTCTCTAGGGCATTTCACAACTCAAGGTATCATCCAAATATTCTCACTTAGAACAACTAGCTCCAACTTAGGTACGATCCTCACGACACTCTAATATTACTAAACTCCTAAGTTCAAAAGATTAAATCACTAATGGGTTAAGAAGTCCTAGCCAACTCATTCAACCTTACACCATCAAATAACATGAACTATTCACACATGAGTCATGGCGAGGATCAAGCATTAAAATCATCAAACTTATCTTACCACCTTTCCTTAGAGATACAACCAATCATCAATATAGGGTGAATTTAGATCTACTCCATTTACCTCAAATTCCAAATTCATTCTAACCAACACTAACATTCCACAAAGTCCAAAATTCTTCCGACCAAGTATAATATATCACAACCAAAAAAGGGTATGGTGACCACAAAAAAGTCACATAAGGAAATTAGGGGTACAAATTGATAAGGAGGAGGGAAGTAACAAGAGTAATTTCCAAGGGAAAAATAAGTTAGATGATAAGGAAGCACTTAGATAGAAGGAAAAGAGCATGATACATTAAGGACGAGAGAAATCATCGATGAGGAAGAAATAAACTTCAATTAGGCTTGTCAATCTTCAATCTTCGGTAGAGGATACATCTTCTAGATAACACATGATCCACCTCAAGACGGTAGATATAAACAAACATAACATCACTCAACACAATCAACAAACAAGTTAGACCCTAACATACATCAAGTACACCAAAGACTACCAAGTAAAGTCCTTAATTTCTACCCATCTCTCATTTATTATTTCAAGGTCAAGTAGTTTTAAGTTTAGGGTTCACGTGTGTGCGTCGGGAGCGTTAAAGCTCTGATATCAACTGTGACAACCCTCGCGAATGCGGAAATAAAACATACAAGCATGTGATTTAATTAGCGAAAAATACTGTGTTTTTAAAACTTTTTACATGCAAGATAGAAATACAAGGACTGTCAATAATTACAAACCAAAGTATAATATACTACAAGAGACGTAGCCTCTCAAAATGTTATCCAACATCAAAGTTATTAGCATCTAGCTAAACAACGTCTAGAGGTGACTCATCCAGGCCAACGCTCGCTAGCTCATACCCGAACCCAAAATACCACAAGCAAAAAGCCATCCAAATCAAGCAACCTGTTCATCCATGAAAAACATGAACGCCACAATCAGTGGGGAGTAACTCCGGGTTCTCCCAGCCATATCACATTAAACGTACATAAAAGGAAATACAAAAGTAGAAGCATGCATATATAGATATACATGTGAAATACGATAAGGATAGATAGGGCAATTTTGTTGAGCTAGTGTCCCTCCACATTTAGTGTGATCCAGATAAGGTTCACAGGGTATACTTTGTATTATAATCAGTTGATTACGTTTATCGATAACGGTTGGCTTGCTAGATAAGTTTGACGTTATTGTCATACAGATGGCGGTGATCAACTGGTCCCTAAAAGTCACACCTAAGGATGTGTTGAGAGATGTGATTATTTGAGAAAATAATCATATTGATGCCTTATTAAATGACTAAAAGGTTAGTCGATATTTGACTAAAAGGTTAGTCAATGTGATGATGATACGATTATTTAATAACGATTAAATAATGTTAGCTGGTAATTGAATATAAAATGTTATATTTAATCAATGTATATAATGTTGGTCTAAACTAAATGTAAACTGTTATATTTAAGTTGGCGGATATGTGTTACACGATATTATTATAGTGTATTGGTCCGGCATTACTCGGTTTATGTGACGGTCCATTACTAATAATAATTAGAATACATATTACATTATGTACATATTAATCTCACAGCACATATAGGGAGAAAAATGATATATGCTAACTACCTAATATAGGTTGAGAAAAATAAGGAAACTAGGGTTTTTGTTTTTTTTCCTTCTTTCCTCTTAATCTCACAGCACATATAGGGAGAAAAAGAAGTTTTTCTATTAACCCTAATTAACTCTAATTGTGACGGCACAAGGGTGAAAAGAGAAGAAGAAAATTCTGAGTTTTGACTCTTTTATTCATCTTCATATTCATCATCAATATACACACAAAATTAGAAGTAATTTTTGGGTATTCGTTCTAGCACGACGAAGGCATTTCTTGAACCATCTTGGGTGTAACGATTAGGGTAATACCTACTTTGTTATTTGTTCTTAGGCCTTTTTCTAGGACCGAAGGTTATTTCTTAATCTCTTGTTTATATTATGCAATTTCATTTATGACTAGAAATTCATATAGTTATAATTTCATTAAAATCCGAAATTTTAAAGGGAAGTATACCGATATTTCCTACAAGGGGTATCAGAGCCTTAGGCTATGAAATTATTTTATATGTTTTTCAATAAATGATTGGTATATTTTAAAAAAAAAAAAAAAAAGTTGCTGTTATTTTTTTTTTCCAGCCGAGAGTTCTTTTTTTTTTTAGCCGTGTGTGTTTTTTTTTGGGTTCCTTTTTTATTCATATATGTTGTTGTTTTAATGTGTTAAGATAATAATATAATGAATTAGTTGATGTTTTGATTTAATGAGGATTAAATTGAAATGAAAAAGGAATTTGTTTTGGATGTTAAAGAACATTCATTGTGCTAAATTTTTCGATATGAATATACAAAACAATTATGATTAGTTGAGTAATTTGATAATCGATTAATCATGATTTGGATATTCATTTTAAAAGGTTAATTTGAATCATCTAGTTTGTATCAATGTTTAATAATGATTAGATGTTGAATGTTTGTACCGATCTAGTTTTATTAGCATGATCAAAATTAAAAGGTTTAATTTGTATCTTATTTTTTTTACTGTTCACCGTGGCTACGGCTACCGTTCATAAAAAAAAATTAGGGTTTTTTTTTGTTTTTTTTTTACAAAACCGAGAAAAAAAAAATTTACCTGCTACTGTTCACGGGTACTGTTCATCCGTGAATAGTGGAAAAAAAAAATTTATTTTATTTTGTTTATTGCATTATAAAGATAATGTATGTTGATTATTGTTGTGAAAAAGTTCACAATGATAGATACCCTATTATTTTAAAAAGGTTTAAAATAATGTTGAATTTAATTTATGTTATACCCGATAATATGAATTAAATTGGATTATGGTTGGTTAAAATTGTTGTGTGCAATTAAGGAATTGTCACATAATTTTGATCATTTTAAAGGTGGTTTCGATAAATTAATCATCATAATTAATGAATTATGTCTTGAATGCATTTTATTTTGTTGATGCATTTTATTTTGTTGAATGAATGAATGAATGAATGAATGAATGAATGAATGGATTATTTTGGTATTTTTACAAGAGGTTGTAATTTGTATTGCTTAGTGTGGCCTTAGTAGATTGTGTTATCGTAATGATGGTAACATGGTCTTTGATGTATTTTGAGATCTCGAATCTCCCCTTTGTAATTTTAAATTAGAATGTAAATAGGTTTATATTTTGTAATTTTTTAAAAAAAAAAAATTGTATTTTTGAGAAGACCGAAGATGGAGATTGGATAACTCAGTCCCGCTACATGGACCAAGATGGAACATCAAGTCAAGCCTCTAGGGTCCATAAGGATGGATTCCAAAGTGTAATTTTTGTTCTATTTTGATAGGATAGGCCACACTAGGACTTTGTACTTTGATTTTCATTTTTCGTTCTTATTGTTTTTCTTTTGCATGATAATTAGTGCATCATATTCCGCCTAAACTAAACCACCTACTACTTAATTGCATGAAAATTGACTCATATAGATTGTATGTTAATTATCATGGACATCCAGATGTCACTCAAAATTCTAAAAGCTATCATCTTAAATTATTCATTCTCAAAATCCTAGATCATTCGTTCACTTAAATGAATAAAATTAAAGCTGATGGACCTTCCTCTAAAACCCAAAATTGAGATTAGTCTTTATAGGGAAAACTGCTATGACTCCCTTCTTCGTCGGTAGGCATATAGGACCTTACTCTCCATATGATCCCTTCTATGTTGGGTAAGTAGTATGTGTTGACCTATTTTACCTCAACATTATAGTCCGAGTAATATCTCGTGATTATGATGGACTAAAGATAGAATTTACAGAAATTTATCGACCAGGAATTCTAAAAGTAGAATTAGCCAAGAAGTTGGCTTATCAATTTACAGAAATTGAGTCTTGGGATCATTTATATAATACTTGAGGGAGGTCAATTGTATAAATGCAAGAGTCTTCGCATTAATCGGTTTTGCATTAGACTTAATTAAAACGATGAAAATGCTTATTATGTTTTATCTCCTTTCTCGCAGTGTAGCATTCATTTATATCGATAAAACTGTTATAACAAATGGCTGGACATGCTGATGCCCCTATGCCAAGTGCCACGCTCGCGCGAATCCTGGCTTAAGATGTTCATGGACAACATGAATCAGTACACGCGACTGAAGAATAACGGGTCCAACTTTGCGGACTGGGAGGCTTCATTACGGAATGCTGCCATAGCTGACGGTAAGCTCAAGTACTTGACTGAGCCACTACCGCCTAACCCAGGCCCCAATGCAGGAGCAAATGAATCACTTGCTTATAGTGATTTCGTAATGGAGGCGGGTGCGATAAAGAACGTACTCATCTTTTCAATGGAATCCAATTTGCAAAGACGATTCATTGCCCAAGGTGCAAACAAGATTTTCACCACGCTCACTAACGAGTTCTCAAAAGCACCGCAGATCGTTATGTATGAGCTTACCACTCGCTTCTTTGAGGCGAAACTCCAGAAGGGCCAACCGGTTAGCCCACACATTCTCGATATGATCGAGAATCTCGAAAAACTGGAGGCACTTGATTGCAAAATCAAAGAGAGCGTGGTCATTGACCGCATGCTTCATTCACTCTATGATGGTTTTGCCCAATTCAGGGCAAATTACTACATGAATGATTTGAAGAGAAATCCTCATCAGCTACACTCACTTCTGATACAGACTAAGAACGATCTAAAATTGAATGGGAGCCTGAAGCAGGACGTTCTCATGATTGCAAACAAGGGTAAGGGTAAGGGCAAGGCTCAGGCCGACCTAGCTGTAGGGAAGCCGAAATTCAAGAATCCAGGAAAGGGCAAGAGTGGGCCTGGTGAGACTAGCAGTAGCTCACAAGGCAAGACAAAGAGCAAAGAAAACATGGAGTGCCATCATTGCCACAAGACTGGGCATTGGAGGCGAAACTGTCCCGTGTATGCTGAAGATGTAAAAGCAGGCCGCGTCACTCCTGTTGGTATGTCATCTTTTATTCATATGATTGAGATTAACCATGCAAGTTTCGGAACTTGGGTACTTGATACTGGTTGTGGTTCTCATCTGTGTAATCATTTGCAGGGCCTAAGAAACATCAGAACTCTCGAAAAGGGTGATGTGGACCTGCGAGTGGGGAATGGAGCAAGAGTAGCTGCCATTTCAGTGGGAACATATGTAACCCAACTCCCGAGTGGATTTGAGTTATTTTTAAATAACTGTTACTATGTACCCAGTTTATCTAAAAACATTATTTCAGTTTCCGTACTCGATAAGGACGGTTTTTCATTTGTAATAAAGGATAATAGCTGTATTTTCTCTTTTAACGAAATGATTTATGGTAAAGCAGTTTCCATGAATGGGATTTATGTTTTAGATCAAACCACAGATATATTGCATGTGAGTAATAAAAAGGTAAAGGTTGGTGACAAAGATCAAACCTATCTATGGCATTGCCCTATGGGACACATAAATGAAAAACGCGTGAAGAAGCTCATTGACAATGGGACTATCTCCCCATTTGACTATGCATCATTTGGCACGTGTGAATCATGTCTCATAGGCAAAATGACTCGAATTTCCTTCAAAGGTGTTGGAATGCGCGCTGCTGACCTATTAGGACTCATACATACTGATGTGTGTGGACCTATGTCAATCAACGCTAGAGATGGCTATAGATATTTTATCACTTTCACGGACGATTTAAGTAGATATGGATATGTCTACTTAATGAAGCACAAAAGTGAGTCCTTTGATAAGTTCAAGGAATACCAGAATAAGGTTGAAAACCAGCTGGGTAGAAAGATTAAAGCACTACGTTCAGATCGTGGTGGCGAATATCTTTCGAATGAGTTTGATCAACACCTTAAAAACTGTGGTGTAGTACTACAGTTAACTCCACCTGGAACATGATAAGTGAATATTTGTATGGTTTTAACCCCCAATTTAGCTCGGTTTTGTATGTCATTTGTGCTTTGTTAAGCCACTTTATGAGCTAATATCGTCTTCTAGGCGAATTCCTATGTTCTAACCTGTTTTGTAGAGAAAGTGACGTTTCTACGCCCTTTTTCTATATTCCCGAGCATTTGCCTAGAACCCGACGATTTGAAGAAGCAAGCTTGACCAAGTGAAAGGCATTTCAAGAAGGTTCACTAATTCGAAAGAGAGAAGAAGCAAAGACAGTTTCGTAGTTGTCGGAAGATCAATCATTTAGGCAGAAGAATTCATCGCTTTACATCAAACCCTATCAACAAACCCGACTCAAGAGGTCAAGGGGGATGTTGGAAGTCAAGTCATAAGCAAGGGGAGATGAAACGACGGTCAAAGGACCTGGGATACAACTTACCCGATCGGGTAAGTGGTGTACCCGATCGGGTAAATATGCTGCTTCGAGAAAACGGCGTCTTCTTCCTACTTTTGTCCTATGTGTTTAATGCCCGACCTCTTCTCCACGAAACCCTAATACTATAAATAGATGCTCTAGCCCTCATATCATATCATCCATCTTTCTATAATCCTCTTCTCTTCTTACATTTCTCCTTAGATTAGGAGGAGGGGGAACTAACCTCCCTTCTCTCATTTTCTTCTTCTTTAGTCTTTAGTTCTTAGTTTATTTCTGTCCATCTCATATCAAAACATTAGCTTAGATTAATAAGAATTTTATCCTTGTAATCTCCTTTGTGTGGTTCAAGCGTTGTATTTGGTGGATCGTTTATTATGTGCAAGGATTTTCTATTATTGTTATCGCTTTCGTTGTTGATCGTCACCTAGGTATTCCTAATTTATCCTTTGTTTAATGTTCTTTTTGTTTTCCATTTGATTGTTATTCTCCTTACATATTGTCTTAGATTCATTTTCATGTTGTTATAATCATAATTTTATTTCTTAGATTGTCAATTAGCGTCGTTATTATCGCCTTATAAAGAGTCTTAAATTATTGTCAAAAACAACCTAAACATGTCAATCCTAGTTTTCATTGTTAATATCATCTTAGACATTATCATGAGTAAGTAGTCATCTTTCTAGGGTGTAGGGTAGCCATGTTAGATTGATTTAAAGATTTTAATTGGATAAAAGAAATTGCGCCTTTAAAACGTTGTGTCTATGCAGGTTTGGATTGTAACGATAGTTAACAATTTCTGGCCGGAAATCATCAACTAAAATGGAATTCTTCTCCAAGGTAGAGATGCGTGAATTGAATAGACAAAGCATGACATGGTAGATTAAGACCTAGTAAATCGCCTAAAAAGCCTGCTAGACCATCTGATCTATGATTGTAATGAACACATCATTCTTACGAACTCGCAATGAATTATCTGCATGTTCCATATCCAATTTCATCAATATATCAATCTACATGTGTGAACCTACTTCCCTAGATGCTTTTCATCACTTGCTTTATTGTTTTCATTTGTTTTTATTTTGTTTTCATTTATGCTTTATATTAGTTTAGATATCAAAATCCCAAAACCCAGATATTCGTTAGATAAAACCCAATTGCGAGACATTTCACATTCTTTAGGAAACACCATCTCCCTGTGGATCGACCCCTACTTCCCTAATTACATTAATTTGTTATTAGCCTAGTCTGGGTAATTTATCTTTGTATCGGGCTCGCGACAAGCACGATCAAATTTTGGCGCCGTTGCCGGGGAGCACGGTTTAGTTTTCCTTTTTCTTGTTATTTTTATCGCAATTAGTTTTATCTAGTCTTTAGGAACCCTAATTCCTTTAGACCTCTCTTGATTTTTCATCTTAGCTTTCAATCTTATGCTCAGATATTCTAGACTAGGGACCCCTATCTCTTTAGACCTCGCCTTAGAAAGAACTCTGCGTAGGAGACGAAAGCTATTCAACGAAATTTCAAAAGCTTCTGATACTTTAAGTTTAGATCGTATTCGTGAGAAATACTCGGATATTCTATCTAATCTCGAAGGAGAAGAAGATCCATTCTCATCTCCATTCACAAAAACCAATCAAATTCCAAACAACACTCCATCTTCATCTTCACAAAATAAAAATGGTTCGACTTTCAGACCATTCCAAACCCACCGCAGAAACACTTCCAAGGGGTATTGCTACGCCCCAAATCGAAGCCGAAAACTTTGAAATCAAACCTGCCTTCATTAACCTTATAGAAAGAAGCCAATTTAGTGGCAATGCCACAGAAGATCCCAACCTTCACATCCAAAACTTCTGTGACTATTGCTCCACTTTTAGACAAACTGGAGTCACCCAAGGGCAAATTAGAGAGATGCTCTTCTCATTCTCTTTGAGGGGTAAGGCAAAGTTGTGGATACATAGCCTTGATAAGGTTACATTAGGTATCACCGATTGGGAGAGTTTAGCTCTTGCCTTCTACCAAAAGTACTTTCTTCCAGAGAAGACCGCTTTGTTAAGAAGTCAAATCACTGGTTTCCAACAAGGAGATGATGAGAACCTATATGAAGCTTGGGAGAGGTACAAGGATTTGCAAAGAGAGTGTCCTCATCATGGGTTAGATTCATGGTTCCTTGCCATCACATTCTATAATGGATGTTATATCGAGTCCCTTCGTATCCTGGATTCTGCTAACAATGGAAGATTTGATCAAATCAATGTTGAAAATGCTCACAATACCATTGAATCCATGGCAATTCACGATTCTCAATATAGAAATTCCCGCCCCATACCATCGAAATCTAAGCAAGAGGACTCCACTTTGACACTTTTACAAGCTCAAGTAGCCCTTCTCACACAAAAGCTAGAACAAATTCAATCCTTTACATTTCAACAGAGTGACAATGGTGTAAGTAAACTTGAAGCCATGATGCTGCAATTGGCTCAAAGGCAAGACACCATGATAGCTAAATTCCAAGAGAGCGATCAAGCTAAGGATGTCGCCATCAAATTGTTGGAAACTAAAATTTCCCAATATGCCTCTTCTAATACCTACCAAGAGCAGGGGCAGCTGCCTTCACAATGTTACCAACCTCACGAAACTGTAAATGCCATTTTCTCAAGAAGTGGTAAGCATAATGATGAGCCCGTGGTTGTTAATATTGAAGATAAGGTGCCCATGTCGAAGGAGAAAGAGCCCGAAATTCCTATTGAGATCAAGGTCCCATTTCCCCAAAGATTAGCCAAGCACAAGGAGGAGGCACAGTATGGTAAGTTCCTTGACGTCGTCAAGAATTTAAAGGTCACAGTCCCTTTCATTGAACTGCTTTCCCAAGTTCCTTCTTATTCCAAGTTTATGAAGGAAGTCCTAAAAAAGAAGAGATCCTTCAATGAGATGAAGATCGTAGCTTTCACTGAAGAGTGTAGTGCACTCTTGCAAAATAAGTCTCCACCAAACCTTAAGAACCCTGGTAGTTATTCCATCCCTTGCACTATAGGCATATATACCATTGATAAGGCCCTTTGTGTAACACCCGGAAATGTACCCTATTTTTCTAGTGAAAATATTTTACGGATACTTTTCAGCAAATTTAAGTTTTAATATAGAATTTAATTTTCCGAGTCGAATTTAGAATTTCCGAGTTCGTATTTGGAATTTCCGCGAGATTCCATGACAATCCCGTCTTAAGACGAGTTTGACTGTTCTTGACTTTTAAGTCGTCTTTGACTTTTCTTGACTTTTAAGTCGTCTTTGACTTTTCTTGACTTTTGAGCCGACTTTGACTTTCGTTGACTTTTCCGACTCACCCTTTACTTATACTCCCTCATACTCCTTAACCTAATATTCATTCTACACAATCACAAATACATTTCTTCTTCCTTAAGCAATCAAGACCTTGCCTCCCTCTTTATTTTCGATCTTTGAATCATCATAGCTCCTTCGTTCCTTGATAGAATTCACGTAAGTTCGTCTCATTCTTCTCCTATTACCTTCCTCTATCCGTTTTGATATTAAAATCATCGTCTTTCTCGCTTTTTAAATTATCCGTCTTTCTCAAGGTGAAATATATTCATCTTTTATTACCTAATTGTAGGTGGAGACTACTAGGAAAGCTTAGCAATCGATTAAAGACGCGTAAAGGTAACGGTGAAGGGTTACTCGATTTCATTTACGTGTTTTACATGCTTTATATGCTAGAATTCGTATTAGATTACGATTAGTAAGTTTAGGAATTATGTTATGGATGATGATTGTTGTTATTTGATGATGGTTGATGATGAATATTGATTGTTGATAGTTGATAGAAGTGAATTATGAAAATTGGAAATGATAGAAATGGTGTTGGTTGTTCTCGGGTGGACTTGTGCAGTTTCACTGCACTGACCCTTTTTCGTAGAATGATCATATCTCCTTCGTTACTTACTTGTTTTGGGCTTGTGACCATTCGTTCGAACCGTAAGAGGATACGCTATCACCCCGACTTAGAATTTCTGCATTCACACATTTAGAACTCTAGTTATGACCGTTTGAAGTGGACCCTTATTTTAGTTAGTTTCCAAACTTGTGTTTTGTGCGTAGTTGTGCTCCGAGCCAGGGTACCGGCCGCCTCCCTCCACACCGGCCGGGAACACGGCTGTGTTTTCTTCTTGAAATTTCTAAAACTCGTAATTTATAATAGTTCGCATGATTCGTTTATCGTATAATTTTACGTAGTGACTTATAATATTCATGTTTTGGATATATGATATTTCATTCGCTTGTATCACATGTTTTGTGACGGTTTTTGGTATGTCCCCCTTTGAGTCGGTTTTTACAAATGTTACGGTTTGAGCACTATTTTGTCTTGTGCTTTGTACTCTCATTCTCTTGGCTACCTTCCCGTTCGTAAGGCTGGAATGTCGGAACGGAGAGGTATCCTACTGCTTAAATGCATGTGTTAGTGGGCATACGACGACGTTGTTGGGATTTGAACGCTATGCGTTGCTCGACCCGGCCGCCAAATATTGTGTACTTGCGAGGTGGTGTCATTTGCATGTAGCGTACCACTTGTTATGTGGCTTGAGCTCTTTTCAGC
>JAIUZE010022618.1:0-11721 GCA_022085475.1 Heliosperma pusillum
AGTTTCGGTTTCGTTTCGCGCTTTACGATGACTCGGGAATAGTTAAATAATGTTCGGTTAAAAACCGTAAAAGTTATTCTTTAAATTCCGAATAAATTCAAAATAATTATATTAAATTATAACAAATCATAATAAATCTTAATAAAAATAAATTAAAAATATTATTTTTTTAAATAAAATTTCGGTCTTCACACTTAATTAGGCGCGCGGAAAGTCAACGAAAGTCAAAGTCGACTTACAAGTCGAGAAAAGTCAAAAATGACTTAAAAGTCAAGAAAAGTTTATGACGACTTAAAAGTCAAGAAAAAGTCAATGACGACTTTAAAAAGTCAAGGAAAAGTCAAAGACGACTTAAAAGTCAAGAAAGTCAAAGATGACTAAAAACGGTCTTTTCATGAAATCTCTCAGAAATTCCAAATACGAACGCGGAATTTCAAAATAAGACTCGGAACAAAAATTCCTATTTTAAAAACTTAAGTTCTACTGAAAAGTGTTAGTAAATATTTTTACTAGAAAAATCGGGTACTTTTCGGGTTGTTACACAGGCTGCGTCCTACGACGCAGGCTGCGTCATGCTGACGCAGGCTGCGTCATGCTGACGCAGGTTGCGTCGAGCACTGCCCGTTTTTGCCTTTGCTTCCTTCTTGACTTTCGTTGACCCATAGTCTTTTGGCCCCGCCTTGACTTCCATTGACCCATTGGGCTTGGTCTTCATGCCTTGGTGATTCATTGCTAGCCCACTCCAATTTTCCGGGTTTTTGGGTCTCGGGTTTCGGGTTTGACTTTCATTGACTTTTGGGTTTTTGACTCTCAAAATTGACTTAAAATACTAAATACTAGCATTATTACAAAAACTAAAATTAACATAAAACAAAGCTAATGACCCGTAAAAAGTAAAAAAGACTCTAAAAATTACTACGAGAACACGACAATATTTGACGTTGTTCAAATTAAAGTTCATATTTCCCCCCCCCCCCCCCCCCTCCATCAACAATCTGCCCTCGTCTTGAACACAGATGGCCATAAGTTCATTAATTGACCATTTATCCTTATGTGTGTTGTAAGAGATCTTAAAAGGAGCATATTTTGGAGGAAGGGTACATAAAATGAAGTGCACAAGGAAAGAGTCAGACATGATAACTTCCAAAACCTCTAAGTTGAGCTGCAATATCCCTCATGCGCATGATATGATCACGCACCGCTTTAGTCTCGATGAGCCTTAAAGATGAAAACTGCATTATTAAGGTACTGGCAAGAGCTTTATTAGAAGTTTTAAACTGCTCATCGATGGCCTTAATTAGATCTTTAACTTTAGTATGATGATCGACATAACCACGAATACTAGCATACATCTTGGTCTTTATGAACATAATGGAGAGACGGTTAGCTACGCAAATCAAGATTGGTAAATAAGTAACTAAATTAATAAGTAACTACATCTATTAAACAAATTAAACAAGTAATATAAAAGTAATTATCTAAATAATTAAGAAAGGCCT
Organism: Heliosperma pusillum; assembly: GCA_022085475.1. Lineage (NCBI taxonomy): Eukaryota > Viridiplantae > Streptophyta > Magnoliopsida > Caryophyllales > Caryophyllaceae > Heliosperma > Heliosperma pusillum. The sequence goes on from JAIUZE010022618.1 coordinate 1,500, forward strand.
AGAGTCCGGTTAAGTCGCCAATCCGGTTCTTTCCCGCCTCAAGCTCCTTACACAATTCACGGTTCTACATGTTTAGGTGGGATATTGTCTCTAAAATACTTATAAGCCCTCCCTAGTCTTATAAGCCTCTTAAACCGCTCGGAGTCCCACTCCCATGGATAACCCTTACACGATTTGAGGGAATTTGCCCGCCAACCAAATCTCGACTCCAACCTCTCCCACTCCCACAGATGAAAGGTCAAGATCAATTGTTTAAGTCTCTAAACTAAGGTCCGACTCCCATCGATAACCAAAGCTAAATGGATGAACCAAATTCTACCAGTATCCGCTAACTAAGGCCCAACTCCCGTCGATAGCCCAAGTTACCCAAGATCGGCCCAACTCCCGATGATAACCCCATATGGTTGAATAAGGGTCGAATATGGTCAAATAAAATCGCTTAAACAAAAACCAAACATTATTAACCCCCAATCATGTAAAATAGGAACCAACTACGGAAAAGTAACCGTCATGAGACAAAACCGAACCCTAGAAGGGTAAACTACTCACTAATCATGAAATATGTAACACTAAAAACTAGACTAAACATGAAATTAGACATAGTTCAATAATAAAGATTAAACTTTAAACTAAATTAATGACTAACACTAAAGATACAACTCACTCCTCTAATTATATCACTAAACATGACCAGAGTAATAAAGATGTTAACTTTAATTAATTAAAACTATCAAACTAACTAAAACATAATAATAATCTAAATAACAATAAGAAAGAGAATGAAGAAAAATTAATACCACTAGTTGAGAAAGAAAATTGCATTTATAAGATAGAAGATCGTCCCACAATAGCAAAAGATTAAATCTTTGAGAGAATTAAACTACTCCTAATTAAAATAAAGAGAGTGAATATTGGGAGAAAAACTATGCTAAACATAATCTACAAATCTGAAAAATGGAGGCTCCCCCTTATATTTGGGGTTTACAATTCTTTTTATATGGGAAAGTTAGTACACAAATTCTTATTTAAGACGGAGGTATCCGTCGTAAGCTTAAGACGGAGGTATCCGTCTTAAGCTTAAGACGGATACCATATTCTCTCACAAAATACCCATCAAGGGTGAGTGGAGAACACATGGGGGGTGTCCACCTTGTCCCCTCTACCCATTTCCTCTCACAAAATACCCGTTGCAAAATGCGACCCGTCTTAAGCAACACCTACTGAAGTTAGTAAGGGCACTTATGTAAATATGGGGTCTTGAACTATGAATAGAACAAAACTCACAAAACCAATACAGCTAAACAAAATTGTTACACCTAACACGGTAAGGATCATCTGTCCCATTTGGTATCTCACTCTGTGTCTCACTCCGTACAGATTCTGACATATGAGCTAATTAGTATATATAATACATATTTTATTCCTACAATAGGTAATGTGTCAGAATCTATATGAAGTGGGACACAGAATGAGACACAAAATGAGACAGGTATCCTTACTGCCCTTCACACTTTTTACGTGACCAAGTGACCATCACATGGTCAAAATAATGACCAAAAGTCATCCGCCTCCATTTAGATACGCACCGAGATAAGAGTTCCGCACGGTCAAACTCGCACGGTGCCTTTGATACGCACGGTGCCTTCATTTCTTTTAGCTTGATTCCGACGCCGCGACGGTGTTCAGTTGTGACACGGAGAGCATCTGGTTGTCTCTGGCTTTGCTCGTGATACAAAATTGAGCAGGTGGTAATGGTGCTATTTGAGCCGCTCCTATGTCGGGTTTTCGGGTTTGATTGGTAGTTATGGTGGTCATTCTTGATTTGTTGATTGCAATGTTGCTGTTGGAATTGAAACCAAAAAACAAAAGGACAAAGCAATAGGGGACTAGGTAGCACCAAAACGGACACGGAAACGACACGGACACGTGATACGGCATCTCGTGAAATTTAGGACACGGGACACGGCATTTAAATTTAATAAAATATATATTTTATAGTTATAAATAACATACAATTTTATTTTTGTATTAGTATTTGATATTAAATGTAAATAATTGAGTGTAAAACTTGACTTCAACTATAATTTATTCCCATTTTCCACCCAAACTCATCTTCTAATCAGTTTTCCCACCCAAACTCGTCTTCTAATTAACCTCTTCTAATCTTTCAATCTCACATTCCTTATTTATAGGTGTCCGTGTGTCCGACACGGTGTCCGACACGGGACGGCTAATTAGGAGAAGTGTCCGTGCTACCTAGATGGGGGATGGTGATTTTCAGCAAACTCCTTGGTCAATATAACTTCATTAAGTCATTTATACGGACTGGTGAGTAATATAATAATATAATATAATACATAAAGAAAAAAAAATCTCTCTAAAAAATATTCTATAAAAATCTCTAGTCGATGATTCCTCCCTCTGGTGGTCTCCCGCCGGAGATCAATTTGCAAAATCCACCAAGGACACATCTGGTGAGTGGTGCAGAGCAACCATTGGAGTCTTTCCCACCGCTATCAAAAAGTTCGAAGCGCAAGACAATGCATATTACTGAATTCCTGGCTTCTTCATCAAAAGATACAACAGACAATATCTCGATGCACACTAGCGAACACATGGGGACTAATTTATCCCCTCCAATTATATCTGAAAAAGGATCGTCATATAAGGCTATGCTTCAGGGATTTAATAGTAAATCGGCCCAGGATGACATCTATGATTTAGATGACTTCATTAGCGATTCGGAGGAAGAAATGTCGTCTGATACTGAAGAAGATGACAGGATTTGTCCTAGGATAAAATTGACTAAAGAGGAAAAAACCAAGCTAAGGAGACCTTGGCGTTACGCCTTAATTATAAAGATGTTCGATAAACAGATCAGATATCTATCTCTTATGAGAAAACTCCAGGCCAAATGGTCTATCAAAGGAAAACTTACATTGACAGACCTCGGGTACTCTTATTATGTGGCTAGGTTTTCATCAAGACAAGACCATGAGTATGTCCTTTCACAAGGGCCATGGATGATTGACGATCACTATCTAACCATACGCAAATGGATCCCGAATTTCATCCCTACGGAGGATAAAATTAGATATCTTACGGCGTGGGTTTGCATACCGAACTTACCAGTCGAGTACTTTGACAAAGCGTTTTTAACTAAAATTGGTTTGAAGATAGGAAATGTAATTCGAATTGACAAGAATACTGAAATGGCCGAGCAGGGGCAATTTACCCGGATGAGCATTGAAGTCGATCTTGAGAAGCCTCTACTATCAAAATTCAAATTGAACAATAAAGTCCACCATATATAATATGAAGGATTACGTATGATTTGTTATAAATGCGGAAGGCTAGGTCATTTGGTACAGGAATGTAAATTCGATCCCTTGAAGAACAGCTCAGGTACAAATAACATAACAGAGACAATGCCAAAACAGAGCTTGGAAGTGAGCAGGGAAGATTCGACTTTAGGGAACCCGATTGACTCAAATCCGGAGCCTACTTTTGGTGAGTGGATGTTAGTAAAAAAAACCACCCAGAAGAAAGCTACCTCCTAGGGACGAAAAGGAAAATACAGGAGCTAGTAATATTTTCAAATTCGGAAGGAATAACGAAAATAATACTGGGTCAAGATTTTATCTCCTCAAAGATCATAATTCGGTTTCGACAAATATTCAGACCAATAGTATCAATCCTAGAATATTTGCTGTTAGGCACAATCAAAGCAATCCAACTGATTTAGGAAAAATTAATAGTTCAGCACAGCACCCCAATTCTTTCCAAAATCCCAATAACAATATTATTAATAAGAATATTAATATTTGCCATATCCAAAATAATTCCATTAACAGAGCTACCAAATATCGTAAAAAAAATCCAGCAGTAATAGTATCGCTAACAAAACTTTACCCAATCCATCGAGTACTTTACAAGACATTACTAATACTTTCTCCAACTCTCAAATAGCTATCACCAAGCCATCTGACAATAAGCTAATACGTTCTACGATAGATAAGTTCGGTTCACATAATGATACCAATTCTGACCCCGTACATCTCGTTCTTTCACCCTCCCCTACCACAATTCCACTTTCTTCCACAGCCTCCCCGGGTGGTCATGGTTCCTCGTGTGAGGGAATGCATAATGGAGATGGGGACGGAGATGCCCGCACCCTTTATGGGGGTGATGGTACAGGAGTGTCCGATTATGGACACAAGGATACAAATAATCAAGGAGACACGACCGACACTTCAGGTGAAGATGTCGATACCATGGAACATTAATCAAGCCCTCTCGTGCGTAAGTAGAGCTTATCTATCATATTTAAATTTTGTTCATGTTCATATGTCGGATAGAATCCCAAGACTGTCGCCCAATTTGTCCCCCATTACCTGTATGGTATGGAATATTCAAGGGACCGGTAATAAAAATACAATCAATGCTCTCAAGGAAGTGGTTAGAATACATAAACCATCGATACTGGCACTAGTTGAGACTCATATGAATGGAGTTCACGCTGAAAAAATAAGAACTATTCTGGGGTACGGGGGTCACTCTCGCGTCGATGCTAAAGGGTTTAGTGGGGGAATTTGGATTTACTGGCGCTCAGAGTTTGTTGATGTCACTCCCATTGTTTCTAATGATCAGTTTATTACTGTCGAAGTTGCTCGGAGAGGAGATATGCCATGGTTTTTCTCTGCTATCTATGCCAGCCCAAATCCCAACAATCGACATGAGCTTTGGTCTGAATTAAAAAAATTTGCAGAGCAGAATAACCATCCGTGGCTATTAGCAGGCGATTTTAATGAAACTCGGACATTGCAAGAGCGACATGGTGGTAATCAAAGCATGGCAAGAAGATGCGAACTTTTTAACAATTGCATAGAGAATTGTGAGTTAATTGAACTTGAGTTTTCTGGTCCGTCACACACGTGGGCTAGGGGAAATTCTGTAGAAACCCGACAGCGCGCTAGATTGGATCGCGCCCTTTGCAATAGTAACTAGAGTATGGAATTTAATGATGCTAGTGTTCGCCATCTTCCTGCTTATCAGTCGGACCACTGCCCTCTTTTCATATTCCCTAATGGTTTTGCTCCAATTCATTCGGTCCAAAAACCGTTTTGGTTTCAAGCTGCTTGGTTGACCCATGAGAAATTTACGGAGTTCGTCTCGGAGAACTGGAATTCAGGTAATGGTCTGGTTACGAAACTTTCAAATCTCTCTACTAATCTTCAAAAGTGGAACGAAAACGTCTTTGGCAATATTTTTCGTAAAAAAACGCGAATTGTTAGCTCGCATTGAAGGATGTCAAAAGCACTTATCTAATAAGAAGGAGAGACACCTTATAAAACTTGAAGCAAAACTCCGCCGTGAGCTAGACAAAGTCCTGGAGCAGGAAGAAATATTGTGGTACCAAAAATCGCGAGTACAGTTTATTCGGGATGGTGATCGTAATACGTCCTACTTTCATGTTAGCACTCTTGTTCGACGTTGGAAAAACCGCATTACTAGCCTTAAAAACGACGACGGAGTGTGGATCTGAAGAGTCTATTGATCGAATACGAAAGAGGGGGGGTGAATTGAGTATTAAAAACTAGCCCCACTTTTTCGATTTATATGATATGTAATTAATTATTTGATCTTATGAATTAAAATCAACTAATTAATTAATCAAAGTAAGCGCGAATAACGAAATAACGAAAAGTAAAGAGATAAGAGAGAGGCACACGATTTTTGAAGTGGTTCATTTCACACGTTGAAACCTACGTCCACTATTCTCGATTAATAATTTTTAGTACCTTTTCTTTTCACGGATTACAAAAATTATCAACCCACTCGTATAATCAACACTATGATTATAACTCAAGGTGAGTATCGCTAAATACTCTATACTATCTTACGCTAATAAGAAAGTACAATATAACTCACACAGATTCCCGTTAAAGAATTGTAAGCTTATAATGATGTACTATTATCCAATAACGTATTTCACTCAAGCGATTGATAATAATTGATGCACGACTCTTTTGAAAAACAAACTCTAAAAATAATAAATATTTGCTCAAAGGTTTGCTTTAAAACGATTTTGGAAAATCAACACAAATAAAATATGTAGCCGTGTGAATGTATGTGTATTTCGTGTATTTTACAAATTGTATGTGAATGAGTATTTATAGTAGTAGAATCATAGTAGATCTAAAACCCTAGTATAATATTTAATAAAGATACTTATCTTACCATAAAATAATATTTGCTAATCTTTTAGAAATATCTTTATCTCAAAATATTATTTGGTTTATCTTATAGAAATATATTTATCATAATATCTCAAAATATTGTTGTAAAGATATAGTAGAATCCTAGATTAGGTAAACTAAGGAAACAACCTATGGAGGCCGGATTCCTAGCTCACGAAACCCTAGGAGCACGAATCCCTAGGTGGCACAAACTAGGTTTCACGAAACCCTAGATGGCTCAACCACTAGGTGGGCTAATTAGGTTAACAACAAATTGAGATAGAATATATTAGAAACCCTAGGTAGCATGACAACCCATAAGTTGTATTACTAACCAATAAAATCTCATAAATATATTCTCTATTAAAATAATTGATAAATATAAAAATAAAACTCTTTCACTTTTGAAAACATTTCAAAACATTTTATTTCCAAAATCATGCATCAATATTTTATCATTCCAAATCATAGGCTAAAGCTATAACTTTTGAACATAAAATCTCTCGAATGGAATAGTTACCGAATGACGACCTATACTATCTAATCTTCACAACGATCTTCAGTATACGGATCATCTCTTCATCTTGATCACAAAGACCCTCCATCTCGAGTCTTGTGTTGTTTGAGGTAGATCTTGCTTGAAGCGATTTTCTTTAAATTATGCCTGGTAGCTATAAACTTCCCAGTTCACTTCACAAAGTTAATGCCTGATTGTTATAACTTTGTCTCCACAAGACTTGATCAAGTTATGTTGAACTTTGATCTTTCTTCTTTCTCATAATTGTTGCTAGCTATAATAAGACTAAAGCACACAATTACACGCATATGATACATCGAGTAAAACATATATTACTACGTAAACACATGTCATTATCAAAACTATCAAATTGGTCCAACAAATTCCCCCTTTTTGATGATGACAAGTCTCATATGATTTTCTCTTAACAAAGTGACTAAGTATAGTTCCCCCTCAACAAAGCACTCCAAAGTTATAGCAACTTTGATCGCAAGAACATAACAACTTAGCCAAAGTTATAGCTTGAGAGAAGTTAAGAGATAACGAGTCTTGACAAGGAGCAAGCTTAAGCAAAGACTCAAATCATATCATTTCTTCCCCCTCTTGACATCATTGAAAAGACAAGAACAAAGACATGAAACGACTAGAATAACACATGTCAAGGCAAGAAATAGATATGCAAAATACGCAACATAAGACGATATATATCAAGCAAAATAAAGTGCAAATGTTGATTAAACTACAAACCACAAAATATATTGTTATTTGCCATTTGGGCCGAATTGGTAAGTAGCTTAAGAGACAAGCAACCAATGCTAAGAAGATAAAGGCATTTTGGGTTGTCGGATAATGTTGGGGTTGGTGTAGTCGGGTCGGGTGCGGTACTCGAGAGTAGAAAGACGATCAAGGTACGTCGACACATGAGTAGCTTGGGCGGTGAGGCAAACATCGAAGTTTCGAATCTTCAAAGAAAGAGCCTCCGTCGCATCAAGTATAGTGTGCATCCCCTCACGCATTTCCGAACCGCTTTTCACCAATGCACCTCCTTGGCTCACCAAGAATTGCATCCGATCCCTTTGCCTATACATCTCTTGTCGAATATCGACAACATTCCTCTCTAATTTTGCTAGGCAATCATCAACCCCCGTCATCCAAGACCTCAACTCACTACTCACACCCGAACCGACATGGTCACGGGTAGAGCTAGTGTTCCCCATAGCCACGGTTTTTACATTTTTTTTTTTTTTTTTCAACAACCGCAGCAATTTTCTTATCTTGCGCATCAAGGCGCTCCATTACTTTTCCCATAAACACATCCAATTTCGATTCAAGCCCCGAAAAATCAGCCACTCTCGGGTTCATAACAACCGAACCATTTTATTTTTTTTATTTTTTTTTTTATTAATCGACGCCTTTTTGTTCCTTCAAGCACCGAACCCGACTCGGTTTGGGTTTTGGAGTTTGGGTAATAGTTGGGTGCGTTGTAGTGATGGATTGGTAGACATACAAGGTGTTTGTATTTTTGTAGGAGTGCACGTGAGGTGCCGTCCTACTCTTCCTCTTTTTTCCTCTTTTTTTTTTTGTTTTTGAATTTGGGTAGGAAAAGGAATCTTAGGTAATTAATTTTGGGGATATGGTAAGAATAGAATTTGGTAAATAAGAAGATATGGTAAGGTGATTTTTATTTGAGAATTTCGGCCAAAAAGAATTGCATGGGTAGAATTTTGGTTTGATTAGGAAAGTGAATAAGATAGGTTTTTGGCAAATATGTGGTTCATAATTCAATTTCCATAAAACACTAAATATGCAAGATACTCACGTAAAATATATTATATTAAACACAATTATACTAGCAATGAAATATGCGGACACAGTCATATAATCTCGTCTTAATCTAGCCAGTCACGCAGGTTCACAAAATAAATAAGATGAATTTAATTGCTACCGATTAAGCCAATTTCCAACCGCAAAATCTCAAAACGTCTTCTCGCTAACGCATTTGTTAAAATGTCAGCCCATTGATTGTCAGTACTACAAAATTCGAGTTTAATGTTGCCCTTTTCTACATGGTCACGCAAAAAATGATGTCTAATGTCTATATGCTTAGTACGAGAATGCTGAGCTGGGTTCTTAGAAATAACAATAGCACTCGTATTATCACAGAAAATAGGCATACAACCAACATTAACACCGTAATCACATAGTTGTTGCTTTAACCAAAGTAGTTGAGAACATACCAGTCCTGCAGCAATATATTCGGCTTCTGCAGTAGATAATGCAACCGAATTTTGCTTCTTTGAGCCCCAAGTAATTATGCAAGGTCCAACAAACGTAGCAAATCCAGAGGTACTTTTTCTATCTAACGAACATCCCGCATAATCTGCGTCTGAATATCCTACTAGATCGAAATTGCACTCAAGTGGATACCACAAATATAAATTAGATGTACCAATTAAATATCTCAAGATACGTTTAACTGCAATCATATGTGATTCCTTAGGACATGATTGAAATCTAGCACAGACCCATACGCTGAACATAATGTCAGGTCTACTTGCAGTTAAATATAATAAAGAACCAATCATACCTCGATATGTAGTCTCATCTACGGACTTACAATTTTCGTCTAAGGTCAACTTTTTATCAGTTACCATAGGCGTGTCCATTGGATGAGCGTTCTCCATACCAAATTTTCTGATTAGCTCCTTGACATATTTTTGTTGGTGAATCTTTATGCCTTCTTTGGTTTGTTGAATCTGCAATCCTAGGAAGAATTTCAATTCTCACATCATGCTCATTTCAAATTCTGAGGTCATAAGATCTGAAAAATACTTGCACAATTTATTGTTAGTAGAACCAAAAATAATATCGTCTACATAAATTTGAGCAACAATTAAATCAGAACCCTCGGATTTTAGAAATAGGGTTTTGTCGACAGATCCTCTTTTAAAATTGTTTTGTAATAAAAATTTTGACAATCTGTCGTACCAGGCCCTAGGCGCTTGTTTCAAACCATATAAAGCTTTATCGAGTTTAAAAACATGGTTTTGAAACTTGCTATTCAAAAATCCAGGAGGTTGTTCAACAAAAACCTCTTCTTCCAAATAACCTTTAAGAAATGCAGTCTTAACGTCCATTTGGAATAATTTCATTCCTTTATGAGCTGCGAAGGCGATGAGCAAGCGGATAGCTTCAAGTCTTGCTACTGGAGCGAATGTCTCGTCATAATCAATCCCTTCTTGTTGATTATAACCTTGAACGACCAATCGAGCCTTGTTACGAACTATAACTCCCGAATCATCCAATTTATTTCTGAATACCCATCGAGTACCAATCACAGTTCGATTAGGAGGTCGTGGCACCAGGTGCCATACTTTATTACGTTCGAACTGTTGAAGCTCCTCTTGCATAGCTACAATCCAATCGGATTCTGCAAGAGCTTCCTTGATGTTGGTGGGCTCTATGG
>JAIUZE010022623.1:0-10742 GCA_022085475.1 Heliosperma pusillum
TAATTTAATGATTAATAGTTAACTCATTAAATTAGTTGAGGTTATGCATATAATTTGAGGTAGAGGTGATTAGTTAATTATATATACAAGGAGTTGTAAAATAAACTAACTCGGCATTGTGGGACCCATTATATATTGATATAATGATAAAATATCACTTAAAAGTTAAGTGTATATTATTTATTGATTTGAGTCATATAATTGTTATATGATCAAATTAACTCTTAATTATACAAGATAATTAATCATATGATTATAAGTATTTGTGGGACAAATATCAAAAATCAAAATGGACCACATGACACTAGTGGGTGCCGAAAATTGGTAGTGTAGAACATGATGATTGTTGTTTCTTTTATTACACTACATCTTGTTATCATGTCATTTTTATGACACATGATCATAACCTTACTCACATCTACACTCAACCAATTTGCATGGGATTATTTTAAGCAAAAATAAAAGGCCACATAGGCCATGATGGCCGGACCATAGTGTCCTTAAAAGGACAACTTTGTTGTTCATTTTGCTTGCTTGTTCATTCTTATTTTTGTGCTTATCTCACTACAATCCTCATCTCTCTAAAAACCTCTCAAATACTAATATTTCCTATTACTAGAGTAGTAATAAAATCTAATATTAGTTCATCATATCACTTGTGTTTTCTAGTCAAAAACTAAGTGATTAGTTTGGGTTTTCTCTTGGGTGCTTCTTAAAGGAGGTCTTCTACTTTGAAGATTACAAGGAGGATCATCTATTTCTTGATAGCACAAGATCAACAAGAAAGGTGTTTCTTGTTGTGCCCATATAACCGAAATTTCCCAATGTAAGGAAATTTCTTCTTACTTTTTATTATGCATTTTAATTTGCATGCATGTTACATAGATCTTTATTAAACACTAAATTAACAAGTAATTTACTAACTAATTATAGGAGTCTAATTAGGGTCTATGAACTTACATGTGGTATCAGAGCTAGCTTGTAGCATGCATGTTGATTTTAAGCATTAAAATCGGGTTATACGATAACTTGAGTAAAAAATCGAAAATTTATGTTAAAAATGGTTTTCACGAAATTTTCTGATTTGCATGCATACCTACTGACCTCAAAATGTTTGTGGTCAAATTTGGTGAATTTACGAATTATTTTGCTATTTATTATGTTTTATGGCCTTTAAAACCGAGTTAACATGCGGTTTTATGTTAAAAGTTAACTAAAAATAGTTGCATGTTGAATCTGGCCTCAAATTTTTAATATGTTGTCACATGCATGTTGTACATATTGTATGTAAATTTTAGTGACATTTCGTCATGTATTGCATGGTTATTGATTTTTATTGGATAAAGATCGATTTAAAGGAGTTATTTTGTTCTTAAAATTGAAACGAGACTTTCTGGAGTTAAAATTTTTTTTACATTTTAAAATATTATTTATATCATCCTGGTAAAATTTGAAAATTTGTTTCATCATTTTACTATTTTAGTTGGTTTTTATTTGATAAAAACCGATTCTTATAAAGCTATTTGTTCATAAAATCATTTCAAATTTTTGGGCAAATGTTTTTGTTCTTGAGGTTCCTGGAAGTGTTCCAGTATGTACAAATATTTTTGTTTCAATTTTAATGATTTTTATTTTATTTTGGGTTTAATTCATAAAAGTTATGATTAAACCTCTTTAAATAGCAAATGCGATCAATTCAAACTAATTAAATACAAGTGAAATTAGTGGGGACTAATTTTGAGTTCTAAATCAGTTTAGATAATTAGTTTGAGCTTAAATACGATTTAAGTGTTGATTATTGATTTTTAGTAGATAAAATCGATAAAATTCGTAAAAACCGAGCTAGAATGAACATGACAAGTGTTGAGGGTGATTTTGGCATGATTTTACAGAATTTTTATTTATGTTGTTGAATGAATGAATGTCATTTATTTATTTTATTGCAAGTTGTACCTAGTATGGCCTAGATTGTTTTAATCGGTATTACCCGTAATGTAAGGGAATACCGATTTGGTTGTAATTTATTGCGATTTCGTATCGCCGTTTTGTAATAATCAATAATTTCATTTTTTTTAGATCAAATGTATAATAGGGATTTGCTATGTATTCATTTGTATTTTTGTAATTATTTATTATGAAGACGGTGATTCCCAAAGTCGGTGTTCCAAAAGACGGTGCCATATTGGAAGGCGTTCCATGAAGAGGCAAGGGACCAAGGAGTTGGTTTCAGATTTGTAATCATCTAGTTAATTAGATTAGCTAGGTGGCCATACTAGGATTTAATTTGATTGCTTGCTTTAATTTTTCCGCACATGCCAAAATCACCAACATGCGTTTTATTTATCGATTGTCAATTCAACGTTATTCAAAATTCACCGACTTAGTTCACTTATAGGGAATTAATAACTAAAATTGGCAAGACCTCTCACATAACTTAAAAAGGAATTGAGATTTAGCCTTACCAATTGAAGCACCTATGAATCCCGTGTTCATTAGGACAACCACAACGTGGACCTTTTTACCTCGGGTAAGTAGGGTGATACGATCACACGCCTAAATTGGGTTGGACTCAACAAGATAAGCGTTATCTTGGGACTAGGAGATGGGTTTAGTTGAAATCCGTCGACCGAGAGTTCTAGGAGTAGAATTAGTCAAAAGTTGACTTACCGTCTTTTACATAAAAGTTGCATAACATGTTCTTTTGTCTAAAATGCGGGTCTCGGAATCGCTTATATAATTTCGTGAGGGGTCATTATATGAGTGACTTGTTTAAATTGTTTATACAAGTAAAATTGATTAAAACAATGAATGTTAATATTTCCTAATTTTGTTGTAGTTATTCATAATTCGCAATGGCAAACAATAACAACACCGTTCAACTAGGAAAAGACTCATGGCTAAGGTCCGTTATGGACAAATGCATCTTAAAAGACGATGGAACTAATTTCGTCGAGTGGGAGCAAACGATCAAGAGCGCGGCGTTATCGGATAACGTTTTGCGCTACTTGACCGAGGCACCTCCAAATGAACCCGGCCCAAGGGCCACTAATGCGGCCAAAGCCGCCTATGAGGAATACCTTAAGGTAGCAAACGACGTCAAGATGGTCTTGATTTGGTCGATGTCCTCAACCCTTAAGCAACAATACATCACCCTTGGAGCATATGAGATATTCTCTAGGGTGACGTTGGCTTTTTCTCAATCACCCGAGATTCGCCAATATAATGCTATGACTAAGGCTTTTTGAAGCCAAGCTAGAGAAGGGCCAAAAGGTTGGCCCACATGTGCTTAAGATGGTGGAACATGTTGACACTCTAGATCGTCTAGGGGTCAAGATTCCTAAGAAGCTAGCGGTTGGCCGCATCCTTCACTCACTTCCTCCCAAGTTTGCCCAAGCTAGGGCAAACTATAACATGCATGGCATGGATAAGAGCTTTCACGAGCTCCATGCTCTCCTTACCCAAGTCGAACGGGATATGGAAGCAAGTGGGAGTGAGCAAAGGGATGTTCTTTCAATGAGATTGAAGAACTTAAAGCTAGGGGTTCAAAAGGGGAAGGGAAAAGCCAAGGCCCAATTTAAGAAGCAAGGAAAGGGAAAGGGCAAAGCTATTATGTATAGCAATGCCAAGGCTAAGGGTAAGAAGCACGCCGAAGCCGAATGCTTTTATTGTAAAGGCAAGGGACATTGGAAACGCAATTGTCCCAAGTATTTGAAGGATAAGAAGGACGGATGTGTGACACCGTCAGGTATAATCCTCTCTTCTCTCTATATGATAGATATTAACTATGCTTGCACTTCCACTTGGGTATTTGATACTGGATGTGGTTCTCACCTTTGTAATCACTTGCAGGGGCTGAAGGACGTGCGAGCACTAGCCAAGGGTGATGTGGACCTACGAATGGGGAATGGAGCAAGAGTTGCCGCCGTCTCTGTAGGAACTTATGTATTAACCTTAGCTAGTGGTCTTGAGTTGTATTTAAATAATTGTTATTTTGTACCCTCCTTGACTAAGAACATTATCTCCATTTCCGTACTTGACGCGGAGGGTTTCTCTTTTGTAATCAAGAACAATAGTTGTTCGTTTTCTTTTAATGATGTGTTTTATGGTAAAGCCATCTCTGTTGGAGGCATTTATGTTCTTGATAATGTTAATGAAGTATATCATGTAGAAAGCAAGAAGCTCAAATTAGGTGAACCTAATCAATCATACCTTTGGCATTGTCGTTTAGGTCATATAAACGAACGACGCATAAAGAGACTTGTTTCAACGAAACTTCTCAAACCATTTGATTACGAATCTTATGGTGAATGCGAATCTTGTCTTTTGGGCAAGATGACTCGTGCTCCTTTTACAGGAAAAGGGACACGAGCAAGTGAAGTATTAGGCCTTATACATACCGATGTATGTGGCCCAATGACTCTCCAAGCTAGAGGTGGTTACAAGTACTTCATTACTTTTACCGACGATTTGAGTAGATATGGATACGTCTACTTAATGAGGCATAAGAGTGAAGCTTTTGAAAAGTTCAAAGAGTTTCAACATGAAGTGGAAAACCAATTGAATAAGAAGATAAAAACCCTACGATCCGATCGTGGTGGTGAATATCTAAATTATGAATTTGATTCACACCTAAAAGATTGTGGTATAGTATCACAATGGACTCCTCCTGGAACACCTCAATTAAATGGTGTGTCTGAAAGGAGAAACCGAACTTTATTAGATATGGTTCGGTCGATGATGAGCCTTACAGAGCTTCCTGACTCGTTTTGGGGATTTGCCATCTTAACCGCAATATTTTCACTAAATCGTAGCCCGACTAAAGCAGCCAATAAAACTCCATATGAGATATGGAAAGGAAAGGTTCCTTATTTGTCGTTTATGAAAATTTGGGGTTGCGAGGCGTTTGTTCATGAGAAGTCTAATGACAAGCTCGCACCCAGATCCGACAAATGTTATTTTGTAGGATATCCTAAGGAGACTCGTGGATATTACTTCTACAACCGTCATGAGGACAAAGTGTTTGTGTCTCGTGATGCTGTCTTTCTAGAAAGCGATTTCGTTTCTAAAAGGCAGAGTGGGAGAAAATTCGAACTTGACGAAGTTCGAGAGCCACAAACCGAAAATGAAGTGGAGGAAAACGTTCCCTCCTCGTCTGAAACGGTTATTGTCCCTAGAAGGTCAGGTAGAATTAGTTATCAACCTGATCGTTACCTTGGATGTATCGAGGGAGATGGTGATTTATTACTTTTTGAAAGTGATGAACCCACAACCTACAAGTCGGCCGTTTCTAGTCCCAACTCCACGCATTGGCTTGAGGCCATGCAATCCGAAATGGATTCTATGTACGAAAATCAAGTATGGGACTTGGTAGACTTACCTGAGAAGGTGCGACCTCTTCAGTGCAAGTGGATCTACAAGATCAAGAATGGCATAGATGGACATATTGATGTCTACAAAGCTAGATTGGTGGCAAAAGGCTTCACTCAAGTTCATGGTTTACACTATGACGAAACTTTTGCCCCAGTCGCTATGCTTCGATCCATTAGGATTCTCTTAGCGGTTGCCGCATTTTATAACTATGAAATTTGGCAAATGGATGTCAAAACCGCCTTCTTGAATGGGATTCTAGAAGAGGAAGTGTACATGACACAACCTGAAGGTTTTGAGGATAAATCCAACCCTAAGAAGGTATGCAAACTTAAGAGATCCATTTATGGTCTTAAGCAAGCATCAAGGAGTTGGAATCATCGCTTCGATCATGTAATTAAACAAAATGGATTCACTCGAAGTGTCGAGGAACCATGTTTATACATGAAGTTTAGTGGGAGCAAAGTTACTTTCCTTATCTTGTATGTGGATGACATACTTCTCATTGGGAATGATATACCAATGCTTACTTCTACCAAGGAGTGGCTTGGGAAACATTTCCAGATGAAGGATTTGGGAGAGGCACAACGCATTTTGGGTATCCGGATCTATAGAGATAGATCCAAGAGGATACTAGCATTAAGTCAAGAAGCTTATATAGATAAGATTCTTGATCGGTTCAAAATGAAAGACTCTAAGAGAGGCTTTCTTCCAATAGGTCATGGTATCACTCTGAGTAAATCCCAGAGTCCTACCGTCACCGAGGAGATTGAACGCATGAAGTTGATCCCTTATGCTTCAGCAGTTGGGTCAATCATGTATGCTATGATGTGCACTCGCCCCGACGTCGCCTATGCTTTGAGCATGACGAGTCGTTATCAAGCCAATCCAGGTGAGAGTCACTGGATAGCCGTAAAGAACATCCTTAAGTACTTACGAAGGACTAAAGATTCGTTCTTGGTGTTTGGAGGAGAGACTGAGTTGCGTGTAAAGGGTTACACGGACGCTAGTTTCCAAACTGATAGGGATGATTTAAAATCCCAATCCGGCTATGTCTTTATGTTGAATGGAGGAGCCGTTTGCTGGAAAAGCTTCAAGCAAAGCGTGACTGCGGATTCTACAACAGAAGCTGAGTACCTCGCGGCATCAGAGGCTGCAAAGGAAGCTGTGTGGATTCGGCAGTTCTTGGAAGGACTAGGAGTAGTCCCTACTGCCACAGATCCCATCACGATGTATTGTGATAACAGTGGGGCTATCTTTCAAGCAAAGGAGCCCAAGTCTAGTAACAAGTCTAGACATGTACTTAGGAAATACCATGTAATTAGAGATTACGTGGAGAGGAAGGAAATAGATGTATGTAAGGTTGGGACAGACGATAACATCGCTGATCCTCTAACCAAGCCTCTTACAAAGGCTAAACATGACAGTCATGTCGTCTCGATGGGATTAAGACGAGTTCCTGAATTCCTCTAGATTATGTGATATGTAATAATTGAATGTTGTATCAATGTTTACATATATGATAATTGCATTCATTGTTCGAGTTTTATATGAACTCTTTTATTTAGTATTGACTAAATTTATTACTTTGTTTTGTCCGAATTGGTTATAAGAAAGGTTGAACCCAATTCAAGTGAACATGATGAACTTAGTAATTGTCCCTAGTCATTTGCATAAGGTGACGTCTCGCAATGACTAGATTGTAAGTCGATCGATGGTTGGTTCAGCACCATGGAGTCATGGAGATGACTGATCGTTTACATAGACAGACTGTAGAGACACTCTGTCGGACAGTGACCATGATAGAGTCCCTTATCAAAATTGTTGAAGCCTGGTCGTGGCGGGGATTTCTATTATATTCCTATGAGTCGATTCTTTAGACTGGCGACCATTTACCTGAGTCGGTGTATTTTCCGATTGACTTTGGTTTTTGTCCTAGGTCGTGCCGTGAAAGGAGGCCGATGGGCATCTACTGGGTCATGGTGATTGCATTATACAGTGTAAGTTGGGTCAACAGGAATTGTCCACCCACGTTGGGTATTAACATCTTCGGGCCACTCGAGGAGTAGTGACTGGAAATGCGTGGCCACGCTCGGAAGAGATCTATGGTAGATTTTCCGGTCAGACAGTTACTCTCCAGATCGAGAAAACCACTCAATTTATTTTTCCAATCGCAAGTGCGACCTGAAAGACACCTTGCGATGAGTGGGAGGATGTGACGCTAAAGTGACAAGAGAATTGGTAGCACACAACTTGTCGAGACAAGTGGGAGATATTGTGGGAGTAGGAGTCCTCCGCAATAGTGTGACTACATGCACAACTTGTATCGGACAAGTGGGAGATTGTTGGAGCAAGTGTCCTCCACAATAGTGCATTTATATTATAAATCTCATTTTGGAATATTAGTGGGATGACTAGTATTTTGATACTCCACGTCAGTTGATTAACTTAAATCGATAACGGTCAGCTGACTAGAGTTAGACGTTATTGTCGTATGACGGCGGTAATCAACTGACCCCTTTCGGTCACACCTATAGGATGAGACCCAAACAGAAATCTAATTATTTGTATACGATACATATTAATTAGTACTTTATATTATATTTGATATATGTTTAGTTACGAGCATTATTTTATTGGAATTGAGTTACGAACTAATTCCGGTAGTTTATAATTAGTCAATTATACGATAATTGACTGAATAATTTTACGTCTTTTAATACGATAACAAAGATTTAATTTAATGATTACTAGTTTACACTCATTTAATTAAAGTTGAGGTTATGCATATATTTAGTAGAGGTGATTAGTTAATTATATTTATAAGGAGTTGTAAAATAAACTAACTAGGCATTGTGGGACCCATTATATATTGATATAATGATAAAATATCACTTAAAAGTTAAGTGTATATTATTTATTGATTTGAGTCATATAATTTTTATATGATCAAATTAACTCTTAATTATACAAGATAATTAATCATATGATTATAAGTATTTGTGGGACAAATATCAAAAATCAAAATGGACCACATGACACTAGTGGGTGCCAAAAATTGGTAGTGTACAACATGATGATTGTTGTTTCTTGTATTACACTACATCTTGTTATCATGTCATGTTTATGACACATGATCATAACCTTACTCACATCTACACTCAACCACTTTGCATGGGATTATTTTAAGCAAAAATAAGAGGCCACATAGGCCATGATGGCCGGACCATAGTGTCCTTAAAAGGACAACTTTGTTGTTCATTTTGCTTGCTTGTTCATTCTTATTTTGTGCTTATCTCACTAAAATCCTCATCTCTCTAAAAACCTCTCAAATACTAATATTTCCTATTACTAGAGTAGTAATAAAATCTAATATTAGTTCATCATATCACTTGTGTTTTCTAGTCAAAAACTAAGTGATTAGTTTGGGGTTTCTCTTGGGTGCTTCTTAAAGGAGGTCTTCTACTTTGAAGATTACAAGGAGGATCATCTATTTCTTTATAGCACAAGATCAACAAGAAAGGTGTTTCTTGTTGTGCCCATATAACCGAAATTTCCCAATGTAAGGAAATTTCTTCTAACTTTTTATTATGCATTTTAATTTGCATGCATGTTACATAGATCTTTATTAAACACTAAATTAACAAGTAATTTAGTAACTAATTAGAGGAGTCTACTTAGGGTCTATGAACTTTCAGATTTGTGTTTTAACTTTTGAAGATGAGAAGGCTCATTGTTAATAGCTTTAGGGTAATGAGTTTTGGAATAAATTGGATCAAAGGATTTCATGGTAAGTCTCTTTTACCTTGTGGTTGTTAGCGGTTTTGTTTCCCTAGATATAAACATTTTGTGGTGGTTTCTAATAAGAGTTTTGATGAAGCTAAGAAGATTAGAGTACGTAATGAAATTTTCATGTGGGTGGTTAGTTGTGGAGTCTACCGTGCCGATGGACCTCAGTAGATTCTAATTGGATTTGAATAATGGGGATTTGTTACTCGAAGTTTCATGATTATGAAGTATTTTTGTAGGAATTCGGATGATTGAAAATGATGAGTTGCAAAATGGGTAAATTGTATTCTCTTGAGGATTTGGTTTATCAGTAGAGTTAGTACTGTCGAATTCTTGTAGACCTTCCTGCCGATTTTATTGTCATCTTCCTATCCCTAGGAGTTCGAATTGTTTCGTTTTTGCATGTTTTGTATATATTTTGTTATCGTGAATTGTGAACTTTAAGTTCGAGTCGCTCTATGTACGTGTAATGACTTGTTATTTGATTTTATCTTTGATAAAACTTTCAAATTTCCATATTATATTTCTAATTTAACGTTTCAAAGAAGTCTAAAGATGGTTTGTGTACCCTCTTTTTGGAGGAAATGGATTTCTTTTACTTTTATATTTGGATTTTGCGTTTGGTTGGATGTTTGCACTTGTTATTGGAGACGCGTCTGATAACTAGTCCTGCACTTACTAACGTTGTTTTGAATTTCGATTTCACTATTTCGGCTTTGCTTTTTGGATAATGAGAGTTCTCGTTCGCGACGAGCATTCTTGAGATCCGTAAGTAAAGTTTCACACTTATGAAAAATTTCTTTAAAACGTTTTCGAGATGAACCTCGTTTCATAAATGTTGCCCTTATAAAAGTTTTCGTATTAATTTTGAAAACCGATTCTTGTCCTTGATACTTTTGTTTTCTACTCTCAAGTTTCGAGGACGAAACTTTTTAAAAAGTGGGGTGATTGTAACACCCGGAAATGTACCCTATTTTTCTAGTGAAAATATTTTACGGATAATTTTCAGCAAATTTAAGTTTTAATATAGAATTTTATGTTCCGAGTCGAATTTAAAATTTCCGAGTTCGTATTTGGAATTTCCGCGAGATTCCATGAGAATCCCGTCTTAAGGCGTCTTTGACTTTTCTTGACTTTTGAGTCGTCTTTGACTTTTCTTGACTTTTGAGTCGTCTTTGACTTTTCTTGACTTTTGAGTCATCTTTGACTTTTCTTGACTTTTGAGTCGTCTTTGACTTTTCTTGACTTTTGAGTCGTCTTTGACTTTTCTTGACTTTTGAGTCCGTCTTTGACTTTTGTTGACTTTTCTCCTACACAACTCACACTACTCCCTTAACCTAATATTCATTCACACAACACATTCACCTTTCTTCCTCCTTAAGAAATCCCCAAAACTTTCCCTCTTTGATTTCGATCTTAGATTTCGCCTAGCTCAATCGTTTCTTGTTGGAATTTCCGTAAGTTCGTCTTATTCTTCCCCTCTTAACTTCCTCTATCCGTATTGATATTAAAATCATCGTCTTTCTCGCTTTTTAAATTATCCGTCTTTCTCAAGGTGAATATATCATCTTTTATTATCTAATTGT
>JAIUZE010022624.1:0-49778 GCA_022085475.1 Heliosperma pusillum
GAAGGTGTCGTGGCTGTAAAATCACGGTCGCCGGCGAATTGGTACTGGGCTTCTTGACGGAGGTGGATCACCGGTGAAACGTCCGACCACCGGCAGCTGACTTCGTGATATAGGTGGATGTTGAATGGTTGTTATTTTAATATGAGAGGAGAGAGGAGATAAGAAGTGAGTGTAGTCTTTGTTTTGTTTTGCAGGAGATATGGCAGTACGTGGGTATTTGTGACAAGGCCATTTTAAGTTGGTTCGTAAGTTCGCACCGAAACATTAGTTCGTATAGGATCCCAATTATATATATATTCCTTACGAGTGAAAAACATTACATACATATTTTTTACCATCTCTTATAAAATTTAATTCCCACAATATTGTGTGCAAATTTTCAAGTGTTCCGTACTTGAGTAAGCTTCGTCTCTACCTTCCTTGACCATCACCATTCCCACCTCCACCTCCATCACCGTCAACTTGACCATCACCATCACCACCTCCACCTCCATCACCGTCAACTTGACCATCACCTTCACCATCACCTTCACCTTCACTACCTTCACCTTCACCGTCATCCTCGTTTTCCAAATCCTCACCCTCTTCATTTTTATTCTCATAAATGATTTCATCAGGTGGAGACAACATAAACCCGCTAGATACTATTTCTTCTTGAAAAAAACTTGTATCTACTTGTGAGTGTGCTTTTGTCTTAAAGATTGCACACCATTGCTTTTGATTTCTATCATTCCTCGTGCTTGGATAAGAAGCGAAATATATTTGATTGACTTGATGTGCGAGTATAAATGGATCATACTTTGAGTATGCCCGGGTATGATTCACTTCGACGGGTTTATAACGTTCATGAACTTTCATACCGGCCACAGAGTTATCCTTCCATTCACACTTAAATAAGACAGTTTTATAAGAACGGTCACGCCCATTATAGCTCAACTCAAAGATATCCTCAACTATACCATAGTATTCATTGTCATCAAGAGAAGAAATAGTAACACCATAATTGCACCTCGCCTTATCTTTACCGTAGTTGAATGTATGGAAATTAAATCCGTTGACCGAGTAACGATTCCACGTTTTAAACATTCGTGAAGGACCAAAGGCCAAAGTCCTTATCAAATCATCTTGGATATTTAACTCAATTACATAGTTCCGAAACTATGATGCAAATTGATCCTCATGGTTACTCCAAACATCATCTCTACTCACATCGGGATGTGCTTTAATGAAATCATTCACAAACTCCGTTTCATATGATTCCAAAATCTCACAATTAGAAAGAACGTAAAACTGAGCACGATCATATTCTTTGTCATCCAAATATCTTGTTCCCCCAATTGATAAACAACCTTCATCATCATGCATTTGGAAAAACTCGGGTAAACTTGTCTCAAGTTCATCCGCTTTATCAGCACTCAAGTATTTTGCTTTGATTTCTATATGTTTTGCAAAGTAAAGAGAGCAAAAATTTGCAATCTCTTCCCTTAAATACGCATTGCATATAGAACCTTCAACCTGAGCTTTGTTACCAATTTTGTTCTTCACGTGATTAAGAAACCTATTCAATAATTGATGGGATTAATAGTTGTTAAGACTAGTATATAAATATTAAATTAATTATATAGTACGATAATAATTATAATTTAATTACTAGTTAGCTCTTACCTTTTAAATGGATACATCCACCTATATTGGACGGGGCTTCCAACTTTGGCTTCGTAAGGCAAATGTATCGGTAGATGCTCCATGAAATTAAAAAATGATGGAGAAAAGATCATCTCGAACTTACACAATATCTCTGGTATTTTCTCCTCAAGACAAATCATGTCATCAATACATATTGAAGACGAACATAAATCTCAAAAAAATTGACTTATCTCAACAATTGCATTCCACACGGGAGTGGGGAGGAGATGTCTCAAAGATACAGGTAATAATCATTCCATGAAGATATGACAATCATGACTTTTCATGCCTTGCAACTTTAGCTTCTTCATATCAACACATCGACTAAAATCGGATGCATATCCGTCAGGAAATTTTAACTTTCTTAACCACTCACATAATACCTTTCTTTGAGCTTTGTCAAGTGTAAAAATAGATTTTGTCTTAAACTCATCGCTACGAATGTGAAGTTTGGGACGATGACAAATTGTCTTCAAGTCTTCTCGTGATTTAATAGTATCACAAGTATTTCCATTTACATCCATAATCGTGTGAATCAGTTGCTCAAAGAAGTTTTTTTCTATATGCATTACATCCAAATTGTGCCTAATTAACATCGTCTTCCAATAAGGAAGATCCCAAAAAATGCTTCTTTTAAACCAACCAATAATTTTCTTCTTTTTCAGCTCATCTCTCTCTGCTATAATACAATCAACAGTACGTGACAAATCAGAAACCATATCCCACACCTTATCCCCCGGAAGTCGATCTAAAGCATGATTCCGCTCCACTTTACCTTTTCTGAAAGCTTTTTTGTTGCTCCTAAAGTCATGCCCCTCTGGTAAGAATTGTCTATGACAATCAAACCAACTCACTTTTCTGGAAAAAGGAAGCGAAAATGCTTTGCTTTGGTACGTGCAACAAGGACATGCCTTTTTTCCCGCGGTAGACCATCCAGATAGCATACCGTAGGCGGGAAAATCATTAATGGTCCACAACAGTGAAACTCTTAGTTGAAAATTTTACTTTAGTGACACATCATATTTTTGCACACCTACTTCCCACAATTGTTTCAATTCTTCCACCAAAGGTTGCAAATAAACATTTAAGGCGGTTTTTGAATTATCAGGACCAGGAATAATTAGTGACAAGAAGATGAATTGTTTTTTCATACATAACCAAGGTGGTAAGTTGTACGGAGTGACCATTACGGGTCAAGAAGAGTAGTTTTTACCATACTGACCGAATGGAGCAAAACCATCCGTACACAGGCCAAGTCGCACATTCCGGGGTTCCTCGGAAAAGTCGGGATAAAGCATATCAAACCGCTTCCATTCCTCTCCATCACTCGGATGACACATCTTTCCCGGAGTACGAGGATTTTCTTTGTGCCATCTCATTTGCTCGGCAATGTTTTTGGTAGCAAACATTTTTTGAAGTCTAGGAGCTAGAGGAAAGTAAGTTACGGGGTTTTCGGGTATTGGTTTCTTACTCTTTTCACCTCTTTTTTTTTCATTCTTTCCTTTTTTACCCTTCAAGACAATACTTCCCTCAATTGTCTTATATCTACCCTTTTAACATTTCCTACACTTGTCAAGCATGACATCATCCTTCCAAAAGAGCATACATCCATCGGGACATGCATCAATCTTGTAATGCGGAAGTTGTAGACCTTTTACTACTTTTTTGGTATTGTAGAATGATCGGGTCATGACATTATTATCGGGGGATAACATCCTCAACCAAAGAAGCAATGCCATCAACACAATTAAATGACAAATTGTACTCACATTTCAAAGTTACTATCCTAGAGGCGGCTTCTAACAATGACATTTTGCTCCCTTCATATAGTGGTTTTTCAGAAGCCTTTAACATGTCAAAAAAGGTTTTTGCTTGTGGGTGTGGTTCTTCTTCATTCGTTGGTATATGATCATTATTGAAAATATTAGAGTTAAAGGCATCGACTACCATATCTCTATATGGGTTATCATTTTGTGGGATTTGAGATTGTTCGGGAAGTGAAAAATATGATTCTCCTTGAGAAATCCAATTGTAGTAATTTGGACAAAACTCATTTGTATAAAGATGTTCTTGAACCTCAATGTCGTGTAGATATTTCATGTTTTCGCATTTAATATAGGGACACCTAAGTTTGTTTACTACTAAATCATACTCATCTTGTTGTTTACCAAATTCAATAAACTCGGCAACCCCCTTTATAAATCTAGCGGTAGGATGTCTTTTCTTATCAAGTCTTTCTTCGTACATCCATGTACGTTCCAATCTCTTCATTTTAATCTAAACATTAACCAACACAACAAATACAAATACTAACAAAATTAATATTAACAACACTAATATTATTAACTTACTAACACTAATCAAACAACAATACTAACAACACTAATCAAAACCCCTATACTAACAACACTAACACAAATCATGAAAATTTTCAAAACCCCAATACTAACAATACTAAATAAATTAATACTAACAACACCACCACTAATCAAACCCCAATACTAACAACAATAATAAAAATTACAATCACTAACACTAATTCAAACTTCACCAAACCCTAACTAAATAAGATTTAAGAACCTACTCATAAACATCACAAATCTTTAAATATATCTATCAAATCATCAAAAACTAATAAAAATCATCTCCTATAGACTAAGAGATTAAGAAATGCTTAAATTTTTTCCGCCTAAAACACATTCTCCATTTAGATATAATCTCTATATACTTTCCTATTCAGATAAAATCCCTTATATATTTGCCTATATACAATGTACATGACTTTTTCATACCCTATTTAATTTCGTAGCTAAAGTATATGCTATTAAAAAATTAAAAAATAATCTCATTAATTTTGCATAATAAAAATATTCTCATTAAATTACACTATTCATGGCATAACTTAATTCAATTAATTAATTTTGCTCTTTTAATATTTTTTTTCTCAAATCAAAATACAATGCTGAGATACGATAAAAACTAAATAAATTGTCAATTTACAATATATAAATAGTATATTAAAAATAAGTAAAACTCTATCAATATCGTGCATGAGCACGGGGTGTATACTAGTAAATTAAACAAGTAAACTTAACATTAATTTAAGAAATTGAAATTAAAACTATAAACATACCTTTAAAAACTAAAAGAAAATGAGGAGTGGTAGTTGGAGAGGAGAGATATCCCGCCGTTGGAGTAGTGGCCGGAGCGTGGTGGTTGACGGAGTAGAGTGGTGGTGGCGTCGGAGCAAGGCGAATGTCGCGTGATTTGGGGTTTTTTTTTTCAGAATTGGTAAAGTAAGAGGGAAGAGGGGTCTGTCGCGAAATCAGCCTATAAAAGAGGTTGGCGACTGATTTTGGCGACTACTTTGGCGGTCGCCAAAGTGTGTTTCAGTCGCCAAATTGGCGACTGAAAGTAGTCGCCCGAGTTTTTTTACAGATTTTTTTGGAATTGCTTCAGTCGCTAAAATGGCGACTACTTTCAGTCGCCAATTTGGCGACTAATTTATGCGGTCGCCTTTTATTAGTCGCCCGAAATGAGAATTCTTGTAGTGACTCTCTGCGTTATTTGGAGGGCGTGAATCGTCTTGAGGAGAGCTGATTTATTACGCCTCTCCAACGAATTTTCCAGGTATTTTTCCTTATCATTATACCGGTTAGTCTTCCTTATCTAACTGGATTTTTTGCAACATGTAGTATATAATAGATTTAAATATTGCACTGTGATGAAATCATGTCATCCTCATGCACAATTTGATGCCTCAAGCCGACAATTACTGTACTACCCTATATTGCATTAATAACACTCCCAAATCTCATTTAGGACGGGTCAATCTCCCATCACAAAGAACAAGTGGGGAATAAGTGGGGGGTAAACGGATCCTCCCACTTGCTTTTTGTGAAGGGAGATTGACCCGTCTTAAGTTTAAGACGAGTCACCCCGTCTTAAAGGAGAATTACTCTATTTTATATTGCATTAATATTTTACGGATAGTCCAGAACTCAACAGCTCTAAACAATATGAGCGGTTATTGTAAGAACACTTCAAAGAATATTAGCAAAAATGATTTTAAAACTCAAAATAAAAAGCACTTTTTTTCAAAAACGTCAACCCTCAAACTAGATGATCATTTTTGAACTAATAGAACAAAATATCTTAAAATCAAGCAAGAAGATTATACTCCCTTCAATCCAATCCAAACTAACCACTTACTTTTGGGTAGTTTTCGAGACAAGGTTTTGACCGCGTTTTTCTGCCTTTATATATAGAATTATTTTACAAAAAATATAATTTTATGAAAGATATTTCCGTGACAAAACCAAATATATTACTTCCGTATTTCAAAATTCTTTATATTCCGATCTATAAACGGTCAAAATTTTGAAAGTTTGACCTCCAAAAAGCAAGTGTGTAGTTTGAATTGGATTGGGAGAGTAATTTTATTAAGAGCATTTTAGAACAAGAATTAAACATGAAAGGAACTTTGACTTATTCTTTTTTGCCTAAACTTACATCCAAAATTAATTCAATTTTTTTCCTCAAATTCTCCAAGAAAAAAGAGGAACTGAATTAGCTGAAAGATATCATCCAAAGCAATACTCTCTTCTATCCAATCCAATTACTCATTTTTCATTTTTGTACAATCCAATTAAATATACTCATTTTCTTATTGGGTAATATTTAGACCATTTTATCCTTACAACACCCATTTAATTACATACAATGCCATTAAATAAACTATTTTTCAACATTAAAATTCAAGGCCAATTTATGAGCTTATACCATTTGTAAGATATTTTTCTCAAAACTTGTACCCGGACCCACGGGTACATTAGATTGGATAGGAGGGAGTATTATTTAGATAATATCTCTTAGAAAATCATAGTAAAAATAGTTTAGAAAAATATTTGAAGCGTGTGTATAGAGCAAATTGCAAGTGAAATGTCCAAAGGATTATTGAAATTGAATATAAGAAAGTTGCTCAAGTTCACCGCCTGATGGAGCGGTACGTAATTTATTTTTTAGGGAATAGAACTATAGAAGAGCAATTGTTTGGGTAATTTTCAGTCAACATTCCAGAGGGACACGTGGCTGCTTGTAATTGGATCAAAGCAGGAGGTATGGATCGCTGACTCAGCAGGTGGAACAGAGAAGCACGACGCAGCCTCCTATCAGGAACCTGTCAGGAGGAACGAGAATTAGTCGTGTAACAAAGTCCCCAAAAGTAGGGGAGTATAGGGATTTTAGGAACGTACAGCTGGAAGCCAACGGTATGATGGATTAGGGTTTGGAAAAGCCTATAAAGAGGAGAGGCCAAGAGCAAAGGACACACAATCACTCATCATTATCTCTAAGACTAATCATCTACATAATCATCGTGCAAACTTTATAGTTGTTGTATCTTTCCCTTTAAATTCTCGCTTGCTCTCTTATAAACAATTCATACCATTATATTTGGCGGGATTCCGACTCCCCCCGCGGTTTTTCCCGATTTGGGTTTCCGCGTCACCAATCTCCTCGTGTCCTTTTCTTTATTGCGTTGATTTATTTTCGTATTGATTGCTTTACGTTATTCAATCGTCAAAATTAATAGCTACTCCAGTTAATCACTTTGACCCGACATTAGTAATATCCTTCTAGGTAATTTTTTACCAAAATAATTTGGCGCCCACCGTGGGGCATAGTGATCAAATCTAGCTACAAGTCAAAAGAAACAGCCATTCAAAATGATAGCATCTAGTCAAAGTTCCACCAGTATGCCTAGCATGCCAGCGTCCTCATCAGCAGTCCAGTCACCAACAATCCCACTAAGAGTTATGGTTACCCAGAGTCCCACAAGCAGAACAACTCTCGTCAATGCACATATCTGTAATGCACCAGAAGGATCAAGGCCACCACCAGCCCCTCGAGGAGTGGACACCAGAGAGCAAATCCTCCCAGCACCAGCGGCATCCGTCCAGGGAGGCAGCCAGAGCAGGACGACCGCCAGAGGCTACGGAACAGAAGCACCGCCTCCAGCAGGAACTCTACCTCCAGATGCTGTTCAAGCACTTCTCCAGGGAATGAATGATCTTAGGCAAGCCGTTAAAGGCCTGCGGCAAGATAACAGAATCTTGAGGGAGAGAGTCGACGCAATGATTCAACCACCTCTGACGCAACGATCATCCGCCGCCTCACCGCAAGGATCCTCTAAAGAGACACCCTGGCGAGTAGTACCACAGGAACTGGTCACCCGACTCGACTTGGGAGGAGTGGAGCCAACAGCATCCAGGCTGCAGACACCTATCTCGCTACCAACTGTCGGCACCACCACGCCAATAACAAGTAACCCATTGGTTATCGGGTCCTCGGTATTTAATCCAATTTTTGATGCAGGAACTGGGCCCCAACGAGTGCCCACGGACCAACTTGGATCAATCGTCAGCGCTACTCCCCTAAACAACTACCAGGCGGGCTGTACACCAGGAATGATCTCGGGGGTAAGTCATCCTTTTGGTTTTTCCTCGCTCCCGTCTAACCAATCTGCAGGAACAACCAGCCTGGTGGAACAACAACTCCACAAAATAAGGACCCTACTCAGCAGAGTACCTACGATGCCAGCACCCTTAGAGATGGCGGCCCAGGAGAGCTATGCTGATTCCCCTTTCATTGACGGCATAGCCCTTGTCAGCGTACCCAAAGGGTTCAAGCCTCCCACCATGACTATGTATGATGGAACAGCATACCGCTTGGATCACATCAACCAATACAAGCAAAAGATGATGGTAGTCACAGCAACCGGGCCTTTGAAAGAGGCATGCATGTGCAAGGGGTTCGGATCCACACTTTCGGCAGCAGCACTGCAGTGGTTTGTGAGCCTACCCAATGGAGGCATCAATTTGTTCGCCGACCTGGTGAATGCCTTCAATCAGCAGTTCGCCAGCAGCCGGAAACCTGAGAAGCAAACCAGCGACTTGTACCGGTTAGTACAAAGGCAAGAAGAATCAACACGAGACTTCCTGAACATGTTTAATAGAGAAAAGGTCTCTATTCCCCGGTGCGACGTAGCAACAGCGATCGAAGCATTCCGGCAAGGGCTCCACCAGGACTCCGACCTGTACAAAGACATCACAAAATACCCCTGTGCAACCTTCGAGGACGTCCAGGCAATGGCACCAATCCGACTGGAGGAGGATTAATCCAGGAGGGACCTTTACGACAATGATAGGTACAACGAGAAGGCAAACACTGACAGGAGGTACGAAAGGTCAAAACCCTACAGCCGGAACACCATTTACAAAGTGACAGGAGATAACGATTGGAGGAATGATCTGAATATTCCTCCCAAGGTAAGCGAATATGGGTTCTCTACAGGTCTTGCAGGATTACTAAAGGCACTCCGAGAACTAGGCGGACGCGTAAGGTGGCCAAAAAAGACAGCTGGAAAGGAGCCAGACAGGAGAGATGGAAGCAGGAAATGTGATTTCCACAATGACATTGGGCATAACACCGAAGATTGCGTAGGATTAAGGAAGGAAGTGCAGCACCTCCATAAAGCAGGCTACCTGGACCACCTACTACCTAGGGGAACAAGGTCTAGTAAAATCAACACTACTGAACGGGTTCTGCCCTCTCCCCCTCCTTTGTGCTCTAGAATTGTGAATGTTATTACAGGAGGTTCAGAATTGTGTGGATTGACCTACTCCACCGCTAAGCGGCACGCAACTGAGACAAAGGGAGACAGACCCGAAACGTCCTATAGAATACAACGCCTGGACCTCCCGTCAGTAACCTTAGAGGAAGCAGATGTACACGAGATGGGAGAGCATCATGATGCCTTAGTAATCAGCCTCTTCATAGGAAACTGCCTGGTAAAGAAGATCCTCATTGATACCTGGAGCTCAGTAAACCTCATCATGCTGGAAACACTGAGAAACATGGGCTTTGACAAAAAAGACTTGTCCCTAAGGACAGTCCCCCTGGTGGGTTTCAGCGGAGAAACCAAACGATTGCTTGGAGAGATCACAATTCCTACCTTCGCAGGGGGGATCAACAAATAGGTAAGTTATCTGGTTATAGATGGTCCTGCAACTTACAATGTAATTCTTGGCAGGCCGTGGATCCATGGGATGCGGGCGATACCCTCAACATACCATCAGTGCATAAACTTTCCCACACCTTGGGGAGTACAGGAAATACGAGGAGACCAAGAGGAGGCACGCACTTGTTACAAGGATGCCCTTAAAACCACAACGTGCCCACCAGCATAGCAATTACTGAGCCAGCACATCCAGGAAGAATACCTAGAACCACCCCAGGTCGAACTGGACGAAGTGAACTTGGATGCTCTGCACCCGGAGAGGAAAGTATTGATTGGGTCCGACTGCACAGGTAATATTCGCGAGAACCTACTTCGTCTATTGCAAACTAACATAGATTACTTTGCGTGGTCCCATGATGATATGACAGGCATAGACCCAGCAGTTATCACACACCGCATGAATGTAGACAGCAGCTACCGCCCCGTCCAGCAGAAACGGAGGAAGTTCGCCCCCGAGCGTAACCAAGTGATCAATCAGGAGGTAGACAGCCTGTTGTCTGCAGGCAAGATCAGGGAAATAAAGTATCCCGAATGGCTATCCAACGTAGTGGTGGTACCAAAGAAAAACAACAAATGGAGGGTATGCGTGGACTTCACGGATCTAAATAAGGCATGTCAAAAAGACCCATTCCTGTTACCAAACATAGACGCCATGGTGGATGCCACAGCAGAGCACGAAATGCTAACCTTCATGGATGCATGGAGCGGGTACAATCAAATCAAGATGCACCCAGAGGACCAGGAGAAAATTGCCTTCAGAACGGAGCGAGGGCTATACTGCTACAACGTCATGCCGTTCGGCCTGAAAAACGCAGGCTCCACCTACCAGCGGTTGGTAAACAAGATGTTCAAAGATCAATAGGAAAAACCATGGAAGTCTACATAGATGACATGGTGGTAAAGTCAAAGGAGGCTACCCAGCACACAACTCACCTGGAGGAAACCTTCAAACCCCTGAAGGAGTACCATATGAACCTCAACCCCCTGAAATGTACATTCGGTGTCTCTGCTGGCAAATTCCTAGGGTACATGGTGACGCAAAAGGTGATTGAGGCCAGCACGGAGCAAATACGAGCTATACTCCAGCTGGAATCCCCCAGAAAACCTAAAGACGTACAAAGACTAACAGGAAGGGTGGCTGCTCTAAACAGATTCATCTCCGGATCTTCTGACAGATGCCGCCTCTTCTACGACATACTAAGGAAGAGCCAATGGTTCGACTGGATGGAAGAACATGAGAAAGCCTTCAAAGATCTAAAAAGTTACCTCAGCACACCCCCACTACTGTCCAAACCAGAATCAGGAGAACAACTGTACATGTACCTGTCCATTACATAAATGGCGGTCAGCGCCGTACTTGTGCGGGAACACCAAGGGGCGCAGCAACCAGGATACTACATCAGTAAGTCCCTACTCCCTGCAGAGACAAGGTATGTACCCCTCAAAAAATTATTTCTAGCCTTGGTCACGGCATCTTATAAAATGCACCCCTACTTCGAGGCACACACGATCATAGTAGTTACAAACCATCCCATAAAAGCTATCATGAGAAAGCCAGAACTATCGGGGAGGATGGCAAAGTGGTCCCTGCACCTGAGTGGCTTCGACCTCAAGTTTGAACCATGAACAACAATAAAGTCACAAGGCCTGGCGGACTTCGTATCAGACTTCAGCCCAACCCTGCAGACCCAGGCGGAACAGGACATCCTAGCCCTGGAGGCAGGTAAGGTGGAACAAAGGTGGACACTACATGTAGATGGGGCCTCAAATATGAGGGGAACAGGAGTCGGCCTGGTCCTTAGATCCCCACATGGGGACATCATTGTACAAGCAGTACGGTGCGAATTCAAGGCAACCAACAACGAGGCAGAATACGAGGCACTAATCCTAGGGCTGCAACTAGCCCTAGACCTACACGTGCAGAATATAGAGGTATGTAGTGATTCTCTACTCATTGTTAATCATATAAATGATTCGTATGCAGCAAGAGATTCAAAAATGATGGCCTACCTAAAGGTAGCCAAAGAGCGGGCAGGACGCTTCGCAGCGTTCTCCCTAAAACAAATACCCAGGGACCTAAACGTCGAGGCAGACGCCCTAGCCACCCTGGGAGCAACTTTCAAACCAGGTACGATCTCTACAATACCCATAGTGCATGTACTAGAGCCCGCAATACGTAAAGAATCACAGGAGAACGACAAGCAGGAGGAGAGGGCGTGGACAGCCCCCAAGGCAGAAATCCTCTGCTTGGCTAACGGCACAGAGGAGGATACCGACTGGCGCAAGTCGTACCACGACTGACTACAGAACAACATCCTACCAGCAGACAGAAAGGAGGTAAGAAGTTTCAAAATGAAAGCTTCAAGATTTGTATTAATCGATAACATCTTATTCAGGAAATCCTTGGCGGGCCCGTACCTACGATGCCTAAAGGGTGATGAAGCACGCTCAGTCATGCATGACCTCCACAGCGGAGAATGTGGAAATCATGCAGGGGGCAGGAGCTTGTCCAACAAAGCACTACGAAAAGGGTACTTATGGCCGACCATGCGCAAAGATGCAATGCAGTACGTCAAAAGGTGCGACGCATGCCAGAGGCACGCAGCAGTTCGCCACCAACCAGCCGAACCCCTACACCCCGTAATCTCCCCCTGGCCCTTCATGAAGTGGGGGATGGATATAGTGGGAAAACTACCCAGAGCACCCAAGAACAAAGTCTTCATGCTAGCAATGACGGACTACTTCTCTAAGTGGATCGAGGCGGAAGCATTTCCCCAGGTAACGGAAAAGCAAGTCATTTCATTCATTAAGCGTAATATAATATGCAGGTTTGGCATACCCTCGGAAATTGTATGCGACATCGGATCCCAATTTATATCAGGTAGAACAAAAGCATTTTGTGACAGGTGGAACATCTCGCTACATAAATCCACCCCCAGAAACCCTCAGCCCAATGGTCAGGCATAATCCAGTAACAAAATAGTGATGGACAACTTGAGAAAGAGACTGGAAGAAATAGGGGGTAGGTGGGCAGACAAACTTCCACTGGTCCTATGGTCTGACAGAACAACACCTAAAGTGGCAACAAGGCAGACCCCATTCAGCTTAGTGTACGGAGCAGAAGCAGTGATACCATCAGAAGTCAGAGTCCCGACACAAAGGTACGGCTGCATCACTGAGGATAGAAACCAAGTAGAAATGGTGAACAACCTAGACACGGTGGACGAATTACGATCCAGCGCAGCTATCCGGTTGGCCGTCTATAAGCAAACTGCCGCCAGAAGCTACAACAAGAACGTTAGGATCAGGGTCCTCCAGGTAGGGGACCTGGTTCTAAGGAAGGTCTTCCAAAACACCAAAAACCACCAAGCCGGAAAATTCGCTTACAATTGGGAAGGACCTTACCAGGTCGAAAGCGTAGTAGGCAACGGAGCCTACCAACTTATGACCATGGAGGGCCAACTCATTCACAAACCTTGGAACATTGTTCACCTAAAAAAATACTACATCTAGGGACGCAGCCCAGATCACTACAAACAGTGGGTACTGCCAGGAGAAGAGCTAACCCACAGGTTCGACACAACTAGCATATTAATCCTTTTTTCCTCACCTTTTTTCCTTTCTTTCTTTCTTTTTGTGATTTTTTCTGAATCCTTTACCTTAAGGTTATTTTTCAAAAAAAAAAAAAAAAAAAAAAAAAGGGGAGGGAATACACACATTCATATTTTTGGTTCTAGGGGTACAAGATATTTTTTTCAGTGTGGCCTAAACCCTGGGGGTACTCAAGAGCCCACTAGCCTAACCTCCTGGCAGTCCAAAGTAAAACAGGACGTCACCTCTACAGGAACAACAGTGTGCGCCTGGACGAACAGGAACCACTCAAAGTGTTCCATCAGGGCAACCAGACCCATGTACCAGCAAAGGCACCACAACATAGCGTGGCACTCAAATGCAAGGGTGAACATAACCCCAGAGCCACCATCTAAAGTCCTGCCGGCCTACACCCGCAGTGCATTCCCCACAAGTACAATGCACTCCCAACAAAGAAAAGCGCGCTACACACAGTAAGTCACCACAAACGCATTCAAAAATAAAAACCCTAACCAAGGGGTAAAATATCTTACAAACAAGAGATAAAAACAAATGTTCAAAGCACAAGGCCCCACGGGCTACAAACCGCAAAACAACAACACCAACTACGTACTTAAGCATCAGCTATTTTTAAAGAAACACTTAATCTGCTGCAGATAAAGGAGCGTCAGGGGGCACGTCAGCATCCCCTCCTGCGGGCACATTCCTTCCTGCAGATGCAGCATCTACTGCAGGAACACCCTCACCAGCAGGAGCACTACCCTCATCTGCAGCAGCCCATCCTGCAGGAACGGCCCACTCAGCAGGAGCATCATTCCCAACTGGAACGATCACCTCAGCAGGGACCGTCCCAGACGCCGAAGCAACATCTGGCCCCTAAGAGCATCTCGCTTCCTCCTCGCCATCGGAAGACTCCATGTCGCCCAGAATGCTCAAATCAGGCTTGGATGGAAAAGCCTCCGCAAACAGGCGCTCCTCCTCCTCCAGGTCCCACTCCAAATGTTGCCCATGTTGGAGTAGGTATCCTCCACAATAGTGCGCCACATAATAAATCTTATTATGGAATATAATTGGGATAATTATTGACTATATATATGATTAGTCAGTTGATTAACGTAAATCAATAACGGTTGGCTAACTAGAGTTTGACGTTATTGTCGTTTGACGGCGGTGATCAACTGATCCCTTTCGGTCACACCTAAAGGATGAAATCCAAATAGTAACTAATTATTTGTATACGATACAGTTAATTAGTACATTACATATATTCGATATGTACGAGAGTTAATTGTTAGAAATTGAGTTAAGAACTCAAATTCGATTAAACTTATTTTTCAATTATGCGATAATTGACTAATAAATTTATATCTTATTTTAATACGATTAAATAAGATTTAACTTAGTAATTAATCGTTAAATTACTAAATTAGTTGAGGTTTTGAGATAGAGGTAATTAGTTAATTATATTTACAAGGAGTTGTAAAATAAATTAACTAAGCATTGTGGGACCCATTATATATTGATATAATGGTAAAATATTACTTAAAATGTTAAGTACATATTATTTATTTAATTGAGTCATATAATTGTTATATGATCAAATTAACACTTAATTATACAAGATAATTAACCATATGATCAATAAGTATTTGTGAGACAAATATCAAAAATCAAAATGGACCAAACTAGGCCATAATGGCCGGTTTTGGTAGTAGTTACATGGTGATGATTTTGTTCTTATTTTTACTCTTTAGTTACTTTTGAAAGTGACATAACAAGTATAAAACAATCATCATCTTTTCTACAACACTCCACTCTAATGCATGTGAACAAATCAAACAAAATAATACTCAATTTAGGACTACAAGGTCCGGCCATTTTGGCTATATAATGAAGAAATGTTGTTCATTATTTTACCACTTGATTTTGTTCAATTGTCATACTTGTTTCTAAAATTCTTCCTCTCACTAAATACTCTCATATACTAATATTTCCTAAGTATTACTAGTGTAGTAATATAGTCTAATATTAGTAGTATATCATCTATCTTATTATCTAGTTAATAATAAGGGTAGATTATTTGGTGTCATCTTGGTGCAACTTGAAGGAGGTCTTCTAGTTTGGAGATTTCTGTGTTCATCCATATTTATAGCTCAAGAACAACAAGAAGGTGTTCTTGTTGTGCCCATATTATTTCCAGATCAATGTGAGGAAATTTCTTCTTTTATATAAATGTCTTTATATTTGCATGCATGTTACATAGATCATTATAAACTAAATTAATAAGTAATTTAGTAAATAATTAGAGGAGTCTAATTAAGGTCTATGGACTTTCAGCCCAGTCTGGAACTCCTTGATGCGTTAGATCTTGGACTCCCAGGTAGCGTAGAGTAAGGAATCCAGAAGGAGCTTCTTCAGAGCAAGGACCTGACCTTCAGCCGCCTTGAGACCAGCAATGAGAGAGCAATTAACATCCTGGGTGCGGGCCAGCTGATCTTGGGCTGCCTTCTTTTCGCTCGTAGCAGCTGAAAGCTGAGTCTCCAAAGCCGCATTCTGCCCCTTGAAATTATTCACCTCCTTCATCAGGCGTGCCACCTCCTTTTTAAAGAAAAGGCTCCTTTGTAAACTATGGAAGAAGGATGAGCACACATTAGCTAGTCACCCAGTAAGAAAAGTTGAACGAACGAGAAAATCATCCTTACCACAAAATCCGCCTCCACGGCATTGCTCAGCAACTCTGGAAGAGGCTGAGAGGCAAGCAAGCGACTAGGTCCAGGAAGCAGAAGTTGTTCCAACTGAGGCCACAGGGGGCTATCAGAACTGTTCCCATAACCTCTGGGAAAACGGAGAAGAGACGTGACACTAGGAACGGGAGGCCGAGGATGCTCGGAGGACAAGGGAGAAGCAGGTCCTGGAACAGCAGCCGGCCTAGGAGTCGCGCCGGTGGCCCTCTTAGGGCCTGGTTGAGATCCAGAAGGGGCAAGTCTCCGCTTCCTCCTCTCTATCACTGAGTCCAGGGAAAATGAAGATCGATCAGCAAGAACGACAAGAGCCCGGAGGTTAGGGGGTACGCCAGGAGGAACAACAAGAGTCCTATAGTAGAGGTCCAGCTGTGGGACAAGAATATACCTGACGACATGGATGGTTGTTCTTGGTCCCGTCCGACAGTGAGGTGGGATTCCCCTTCAGATTCAGCGCCCTCCCCAGCGGCTTCCTCCTCCTCACTATCAACCCTCAGCGGATCCTCCGACATGCTAGCTATTTTGCCTTCCAGGAGGAGCGGGAATGTCCTTTTGCAGGGAGACAGGCTGAAGAGCTTGGTGATCACAGTAAAATCCTTGGTAGGGGTCGGTTGAACCAAATATGAAAATAAAAGCAAGTAAGACGGGTGAGTCGGAAAACAGAAGAAAAAGTACGGCCACGAGAAATACCTGCCACCAAACACCACTTATCAAACAGGTAATCAGGGGGTGGAGTAATGGAACTAATTTTCACGAAAACGAAGCGCCTGAACCACCCGTCATCCCTCACTTTAGGTGGAAGGATTATCGCGGTATTCTTGGAGTCACGAGCACGGAGGGTCGCCAAACCATGACCCAGGGACCGATAGGTATACAGGGCCGCGAACTCTCCTAAGCCCATGTTTAACTAGTGGTTCTCATCCAGAGTGCGCAAGGAAACCAAGACTCGCCATGCATGAGGCATAACTTGGCAAGTCGCCAGTTTATTGAAGGCCAGAAACCTCTGTATCAAGATAGGCAAAGGGAAAGCTAGACCCAAGAGAAATGGGTATTCAAAGAGGCACGTCCAACCCGGACGGCGGAAATCGGCGCTCTCGCTGGGCTGGGGAAGGTGGATCTCAACACCCTCGCCCAGACTGAATCGTCTCCGTATTTCCGAGAGGTCGGC
This sequence comes from Heliosperma pusillum, assembly GCA_022085475.1. Taxonomy (NCBI): domain Eukaryota; kingdom Viridiplantae; phylum Streptophyta; class Magnoliopsida; order Caryophyllales; family Caryophyllaceae; genus Heliosperma; species Heliosperma pusillum. The sequence continues at coordinate 17,267 of JAIUZE010022624.1, forward strand.
GTGGGATTAGCATGAGTCGCTCAAGTACTGCTCACGGAGGATTCCCGTGGGAGTAAAAATGTCGGGGTCAGGCGAAGGGGAAGACGGAGACAAGGGAGAATGGGGATGGTCGAGGTTATCCATAGCGAAGACAGAATTAACACCTGGGGCAGCAAGAATGGCGAAAGAAATGGGTATGTGAAAATGGTGAAGAAGTCAAAGAAAGTGGAGGATTTATTTGTAGAAAAGAGAGAAAACGGGAAGTTATGAAGTGACGGTTGGGAAAGGAAGATAGGGGGCAGATGATTAAAAGAAGTGGTTATTGGGGAAGTGTGAGGAAGTGGGGGGTAGTTGGTAGGTTGATAGGGGAAGTTATTTGATGGGACATGTCCTCTAAAGAAAGAAATTACCATCATTACGTCAAAAGCAATAAGTGATAATTTATTGGGGGTAATTGTTTGGGTAATTTTCAGTCAACATTCCAGAGGGACACGTGGCTGCTTGTAATTGGATTAAAGCAGGAGGTATGGATCGCTGACTCAGCAGGTGGAACAGAGAAGCACGACGCAGCCTCCTATCAGGAACCTGTCAGGAGGAACGAGAATTAGTCGTGTAACAAAGTCCCCAAAAGTAGGGGAGTATAGGGATTTTAGGAACGTACAGCTGGAAGCCAACGGTATGATGGATTAGGGTTTGGAAAAGCCTATAAAGAGGAGAGGCCAAGAGCAGAAGGACACACAATCACTCATCATTATCTCTAAGACTAATCATCTACATAATCATCGTGCAAACTTTATAGTTGTTGTATCTTTCCCTTTCAATTCTCGCTTGCTCTCTTATAAACAATTCATACCATAATATTTGGCGGGATTCCGACTCTCCCCGCGGTTTTTCCTGATTTGGGTTTCCGCGTCACCAATCTCCTCGTGTCCTTTTCTTTATTGCGTTGATTTATTTTCGTATTGATTGCTTTACGTTATTCAATCGTCAAAATTAATAGCTACTCCAGTTGATCACTTTGACTCGACATTAGTAATATCCTTCTAGGTAAATTTTTACCAAAACAGCAATATATTAAAACAAAAGGAACCAAAGTACGATTAGAAACTAGGGAGGAGGGTGAGGGGACAAAGTAGAACAACCACCGTTACACAAATCCCGAATAGCATGTTTAGAGAAAGCATCAACAACCCCGGTTTAGGTTAAGGCTAGCAAGAGAAGAGACGAGACACACAGTCCATCGACATTGATCTTGGACCAATTACACGGATGGGGGGCATAACGGTTTAGGTTAAGGGTAAGGGAAGTAGTGGTTGTGTATGTTGTTGTGGTTGTAGGGTAGGAAGGAGAAGAGGGTATGTAGTCCAAGACTTGATAGTAGAAGTACAATAGGTGTATAACCAGGGTTGGGAAGAGTTATCCCAAAGCCAACGCAAGTCATCAATAAGGAGATGCATGGAAGTCTAAATTCTAATCAAAGTGTCATATGTAGTACCTATCGAGAATGTAGTTATTGAATAAAAGGAAGAGGAGAGGAGATTAGCGAGGGGTATGGAGGGTAGGGGAATGGACAAAATGGTAACGGACGACATTGATGATTTTTAAAAGTTTGTCATCGTCGGAGGCCCAGCTCCTTAAGGGTCCAAGGGGTGATCAAGGATTGTTCCAAAGTCTTATTTGGAGTGTCGTTACCAATAGTCCACGTGAGAGAGGGCTGGAGGGAAGACCACCCATTTTTTATAACCTTCAAAATACGACTACCACGATTCAAGGAGGGGTAACAAGGGTTAGAGAGGAGATACTTGCTTCGGATAACAATGGAAGCAAGCTTATAATTTAAGACAGTGTTGGTCTCAATCGAGTCGAGTGTCATCTCGCTCGAGATACCCTGTCTTGGTTGAGACATGACATGTGCTAGTGTGGGAGTTCCTGTGTCGATGAGTCTTTGTCAATAGACTTCTCTTGTGGTGGAGATTTAAAGTTGTCTGTTGATGAAGGACAGCCTTTGGATCAACCTGAGGTTTATAGAAGGTTGATTGGCATAGTGCTTTTTTGAAATCATCACGACCTAAACTATTCTATTTAATACAGAATTTAAGACAATTTATTAGTCAGCCAAGACTACCACGCCTACAAGCTGCTATGCATGTTCTCAAGTACATTAAAAGAACCAAAACACAGGAGTATTCTATAGTGCAACATCTGATTTGTCCCTCATAGTTGACTGGGGACAATGTGAATCCCTCAGTGGATATTGCATTTTCCTAGGCCAGTCCCTTATATCATGAAAGATAGAGGAGCAACAAACTGTTAGCAAAAGTTCAACTGAGTCTGACTACATAATTAAGCTTATCATACACTTTTCTGAAAATGTATTGTAAGGCAATACTCTGAAGGATATGACTGTACATATTACAAAACCAACTACCTTATTCTATAACAACAAAGTTGTACAGCATCTTCCAAATAATCATGTGTTTCATGAAAGAACCAAACATTTGTCCATTGTCTGTCACTATGTGCAAGAGAATTAACAGGACGCAGAACAAAGAATGTGAGATTAGGATTGCAGTTGGCAGACATAATGACTAAGGCATTAGAATCTGATCAACATCATTTCTTAGCCTGCAAGGTTGGCTTAGAATTTTCTTTTAACCAAGCTTGAGGGGGGGAGGGGATATTAGATAGTAATGACCGACTAATAAAGTTAGTTATAAAACAGTCTAACTGACTAGTTAGTTATAGGACTTGTAGTTAATTGTAATTATTGGTGTATAGGAGAGAGGGCTTAGTCATCATCTACAAACGTCATGCCATCGACATCTCACTTACCTAACGGTGCAAATTGATGGAATTATAGTTAAATGTTACAATACATAATAATGCACCACGTGGTTACCATTTTTTTCTTCTGAAATGCAGGGTTATCATGTGTGATCTGAAAAAATTGAGGCCACAACAATTTGATTCTCGTATCGACGAAGAAGCGAAGGATATACTTCGCTAACCTGAGCTTGACTTACTGGAGAGGGCTGAAAGCGAATGACTCGAGCGAAGACTTTTACCAAACCTTCCAGCTCCGCCTCTGCAGAAACCGTCAAAGAGACTCCAAGTCAACGGGGCGGCAGTCAACCATCCGCGCCTGCGGCGTTGTCAACAGACTGTCCTTTCCAGACCAACTGCATCTTTCCCAAACTTTACTAAATGTGTGTTGATAATGTTTTTTCGTAGATTTGACAAATGTAACTCAGTTGAGAAAATGACCAAATTTTAAATCCGAAACATAACATTCTTCCAAGAATTTGCGTATAACCAAAGTCCGTGAAATATTAGCCAACACGCAGCACTAAATCAGAGTATGACAAACCCATTTTCATCCTTGATGTGGGATAAAAAGATGAGGGGTGAAAAGAGCTTTCAAACTACAAAAAAAAACTGGCACAACTGATAGAAAATTTCTCATGATAAACGATTCGATGATGGTACTTGTTCTATCACAGTGTATATATGTTCCTGACCAACAGTAATAAAAATCCGAGATACCAAAAATGGACAAATTTCCTGACTAAAACAACATCCAGAAGTAAAAGGGTATCTCTATCCAAAAACAGCACACCCCAAGTTTATTTTTGCACCAGCAGTGAATGACGTAAATGGAATTTTACTTCATCACCTGTTTGCAAACAAAGAATAATGGTTCTACCTGACAGGTTGCTGGTTGTAATGATTCTTCTCCTTCTTTTTAGCAGCAGCAAGCCTCGCATTCCGTGCCGCGGCTTCCAAAGCAGCTGCCTTTGACGCTCCGTCCAACTCTTTGCTTGATTTCTTCTTCTTTGAAGCAGCCAGCTTCTTTAGGCGCTCTTTCACATCAATTGAGGTTGCATCCTCTTCGGCCGGTTCTTTTCCAGCTGATGACTCGGTTTGATCAAGACCTGCCTCAGAGCTGTTGGGCTGTTCTTGACTTTCTTTGGCTTCTTTGGAAGTCTTGTCCTTCTTTTTCTTCTTCTTAGCACTTTTAGACTCAACTGGCATATCGTCTTTCTTATCTCCATTGTCCGTCTCTCGTACCTTGTTTTGCTCTTCTGTTTTCTTCTCTTGTGCAGCACCTATAGAAAGTATTCAAGAATTAATAGCACGCTATTGTATCCTGAATTTGGGTGGCACACCATCGTAAATAGACAAAACTATAACTCGTAACTATGGACAAGGCACTACGGTTGTGTACCGTGGGTCTGCCAACCTTGTGTAATAAGCAAATGCAATTAGTAAACATGACACAAGAAATCCAGGCAACAAATAAGATGATAGAAGGTAAGAATGAACTTGAGTTTACAACGCATGAAGCCTTTGGAAGGTTAACAACTTACTTCTGAAAGGCATATGGCACTTTGATTCAGTAAGGGCCCATGGCAATAAAGCATAAGGTGCAAGGCTAAGGAGCATGCCACAAGCACATGAGGAGCACGTTTTAAAATAAAAAATAATTCTTCGTAGTGTTTAATTTGTGAAACTATACCATTTTGGGAGGTTTAGGCTCTGTTTCGCAAAACTAACTGGTACCCTGAGTAGCTTTTCAATTCAAGTAGCTTAGTTACCAAATAAGTTACTTGCCAAACACCTACCGAGAAAATAAGATAGCTAAAATTTTGGTCAAATAACCTACCGAGAAAATAAGGTAGCTGATAAGGTAGCTGCAAATTGGGAGCTGATAAAGTAGCTGATTATGTAGAAAATGTTTGGCAAACTAGCTGAAAAGGTAGCTGATTTTTTAGTAAAATGAAATAAATGGACATTTTAAGTATTTGATATTATAAATTGAAGGGCAAAAAAGTAAAACAGGTAGCTTATTTATCAAATGCTACACTGAGTAGCTTTTCCTTCCGAGTAGCTTATTTACCAAATAAGCTACTTCCCAATCACCTACCGAGAAATTAAGGTAGCTGAAATTTTGGTCAAATAAGTAGCTTGTTTATCTAGCCAAACAGGGCCTTAAAGAGGCATGACCTGTAAGATAGGGACAGAAGGGCAAAGGGAAGACTAGAAGAAAAATTACAAGAAAAAAACTTGCATGGTAGTGCACCTTGCTAGATGTGCCACATACGAGACAATTAAGAGTTTTGACTAGTGCTCAATAAATCTTGCCCCGGGCATATCCAAGGAGCCTTTTTTTCTGAACTAAGATTTACAAAATCAGCTTCGGGACTAAGTATATACCTTCATTGTTGTCATTCGATACTCCAAAATCAGCAAGAAGGGCTTCTAGTTCTGCAAGCTCCTTCTTCTTCCTTTCCTTCTTTGAGAGTTGTCTCTCAGCTTCTTTTGGTGGAGCAGGAGTTTCAGGAGCTTTCTTGAGAACTGGGTCGGGGCGTACAGGAGCCTCGGTTTCGTGCTCATGGTCTTCCTCAACCTCGTCATCACCTAGGTCAAGCATATCATCTTCACTTTCACTCTCCTGATATTTGAAGAGTTATAATCAGTTAATAACAATGCAGAGTAGTCAAGCTCCAAAGAGAAGAGAATACACCTAAATCTAAAAACAGTCAGCGTCTATCACCAGTATGACCACATTTCCACAAGCAACTTGAGTAAGGGAATATGGAAGGACAACATGGTATCAAGGAATAATGGCACTTGAGACATTCCTCAAGAGAAGCGGCAAAAAATCTGAATGAAAACAGAACAAGTAGCTTAACGGGTAGTGCTACAAGTCAACAACCATTCAGCCAACTGGAATGTGTCCTCACATTTTTAAACCACAAAAGCAGAATGAGTTGGATGTCTTCCGACGGTGAGATTTGTTTGAACTTTCAAACCATCATAAGTTGAGATAGAATGCAAATTCCCAAAACCAATCCCCAAACCGCAAATTACAAGGATGTGAGGAGGCCATAGTTAAGAACAGTTAACACGAGCAGCCATCGGTGAGGACATTTTGAATTATGAACATCACCATGCCAAGTTTTCCTGTGCCCTAACCACGGACACCTTGAACAAAGACATACTAAAACATAATTTATGTATTCCTCATGCTTCACAAGACAGTATTCCATTTGCAGTAGTCCTTTGAGGAAAAGAGTGAGGTAATCTTGCCATAAGACTCAAAACAAATGAAAATGAAAATGAACAACAAGAAGGCCTTTGTCCGAAAATGATTTTGGGGTGGGCTGACATGAATCATCATGATTTGAGATGGCCTAGGGGGGTCCACAAAAATGTTAGGGGCATGAATCAACACATGTCATTGCCAGCGCACTTTTATTGTTCCGTTTCTATTTGGGATGATTTAGAGAAAAGAGGTGAATGGTGAATTATGTAGCAAAATAATGTTAGGATACAAAAGGAAGAGCGTAATAATAATATAGATGTAGAAAGGCAAAAGCAGACCTCAGGAGGGTGAGCAGGGTCTTTGGAAAGCTGGGAAGGAGTGGGAGCCCAGGCAGAAGAAAGGGGAGCAGCGGTGGCATAGTAATCATCATCATCCTCCTCATCGACATCAGCCCAAGAAGTAACCTTTAAAGGGGTGGGTTGCCAAAACACTTGAGGGTCATGGTCCTTAGTTTTGGATAAGGAAACCTTATTGCTACTAGCAGTACCGCTCTTCTTATCTTTGTTCTTCTTTTTCTTAAGGGTATCTAATGCTGCAAATACGTTTGAGTTGTTGATTGTAAATCCCCCCTCTTCTTTTCTTCCTCCTACCATCTTAGCCTTCTCTTCTCTTCTCTTCTTCACACTTGTTTTTTTTTATAACCAAATTCAATGCCAACTAAAGCTGATAATTTCCCAGAAATTCAGATCTAGACAACCAAATTTAACTAAATCAATATATATATACAATACCCACAAATTTAAACAGCTACAAAAATTAATAATTAAAAATTAAAATGACAAAAACGGAGGACGTACACAAGATATGGAGGTCCGCGTGTGAAAAGATCGCCGGCGAACAGTGATAGGTGAGTACCGGAGACCGGATAGCGATGATGGCGTTTCGCCGGAGTAACAAGGTAAGGAAGGAGAGAGAGACACACAAAAATGAGAGAGTAACGGGGAGTTTGGATGTGGAAACACAACAAGCAAGTGGGAGGCTAGGGTTGAGCTTTTGATTTGGGGAAATTGATTAACACATTATCATTTATCACACCCCCTTAATTCCTCAACTATCCATTTTGGGTGTCTACCTTATCCCAAATGGTAATTAAGGTATCGGTTACTTAGATCAACTCGTAAGTGGTACTGGGTTGTTTTAGCTTAATCAGATATTTTGTGTTCGAGTTTTGTGAATGTAATAGTGTGTATCATAAGTCCATAACTAAAATAGCTCAATTACACTTGTTGCTGCTAAGGGTGAGCAAGATCGGGTACTCGATACGTTTTTAATAACCGTATCGGATACCCGATTTTTTGAAGGCCAAAACTTAGAACTCGGATACGACCCGGTTTAACCGGGTACCCGAAAACTAGATACCCGGATCTGGTTTATTTAATAATGCTCAAACACAAAATTCGAACTCACAACATTACTAACGACCAGTTACTAAGATGCCTATATAATCTAATAGGATCATTATTACAAAACACAATTGCTTGAAAGTAAATCGCCTACATTACAAGTTTCACATAAAATGATTGGTGCACACAGTTTCACACAGATAGTCAAAATAGAAAACAAAGTTTCATATACAACTTTTTTTTTGTAATTTTTAATTAAACCGGGTCAAAATCGTATACTCGGTTTTAATTTTTGCCAACCCGGACCCGATACGGTTTTTTAAAAACCATATCGTATACCTCGAAATTCGTATCGTGTACCCGGAATTTCGTGTAATTATAATCGTATACCGTGTCGTATACCTATATTTAAATTATATCGTATATTTTTGCTCAGCCTTAGCTGCTGCTACTTTTGCGTCGCCGTTTGTCGTCGTCTATCGCCGTCCGCCGTCATCAGGTTAAATTAGAGTTAGGTGAGTAGATGGGGATTTGGGGTTAGAGCTTTGAGAGTTGGGGTTGAAAAAAGAATTGGTTTTGAGTTTGGGGTTGAAAAAAGATCGATAATCTCACCAAACTTTGGCGCCGTTGGCGGGGAGAGCGATTTTCCGTTTGTTTATCCCTTCTTTGTCTTTTGCCTTTGGGAACTTTTCTTCCTTGGAACTGTTAGTACCTTTCCCTCTAGGTTTCTTCTATGCATAAGTCTCAACAGTCCGAGCTCATACCATTTGATCCAGGGCCCAAGAGGACAATCCGTGCTAGGCAAAAAATTTGGAAGGAAATACATCAAGCAAAAGACTTGAGTTAACTTGATTCAGTTTGGGAGGAATTTATTGCAGAAAAATAGTCCTTTTAAGAGGATAACCTAGTTTCTCAAACTGCTATTATCACATCATTCATCATGCCGAAGCTGGCGAGCCATTAAGAGCCTACTATTTATTCCATACCGAAGTGATGTAAGCATTATACTGCTGACAATGCTTCTTTTGAGATTCACCCTCCTACATTCACTAAGTGGAGCGAAACACTTTTGAGGGTGCTTCTACCAAGGCTATCGAAGATCCCGGGAAGCATATGGAGATCTTCACTTACTACAGTTCTAGCATTCCGTTCATAGCTCGAGTGGCTCAAGGGAAGGTTAAGGAGGTGTTGTTTCTTATCTCTGTAAGGGACAATGCTTGAGAGTGGTACCGTGATCTTGATAAAGAAGCTACGGGGTGACTGATTGGGACTCTCTTGCACTGGCGTTCTATAAAAGATATTATCCTCCACTACGGGCAAATGCCTTAAGAGAGCAAATCACCAGTTGTAAGCAAACACCCACTAAAGATTTGAATGAGTCGTTGGTTTGGTTTAAAAAGCTATTTCGCTCCGTTGCTCACCATGGTTTCCAATCATGGTTCCTTTTCAATCAATTTTATGATGAGTTGTTGATGACCATAAGGCTATCCTCGATGTTGCTGCAAACGGCCGATTCCATAAAATATTGTTGATTATAAAGCTTGGAATACTATAGAGGAGATTGTCACACGTACGGTCGAAGATGGGAATTGAAGAGGAAATGTGAGGAGGAGTGATGGTTATTGTAGCGTTACTTGCCAACTTTTATAAGTTCGAGACTTCTCATGCCTCGTGCAGCTATCAATCAGTTCATTCCATGAACCAGCAGGCGATTATTTGTGAGCGATGTGGGAATGAAGGGCAATATGCGGGGGAATGTATGACGGGGGTGGTAATGTGCTTTTTTTCCAGTCTTATAAGCAAGACACGTCGTTCTGAAACTTCTACAACGAACGGACTATGGAGCACCCAATTTTTTCTTGGAAGAGCCAGAATGTGTTGAATCCTACTTCTCTTCTAATAAGTCGGATCCAATAGGACCCGGGCCCGGTCCCGGAACCCGTCATATTACCACCATAAGTCTATAACTAAAAGAGCTCAATTACACTTATTGTTGCTAGGGGTGAGCAAGATCGGGTACCCGATACGTTTTTAATAACCGTATCGGGTACCCGGTTTTTTGAAGGCCAAAAATTAGAACCCGGATACGACCCGATTTAAACGGGTACCAGAAAACTAGATACCCAGATCCGGTTTATTTAATAATGCTCAAACCCGAAATTCGAACTCACAACATTACTTACGACCAATTACTAAGATGTCTATATAATCTAAGGATCATTATTGCAAAACACCATTGCTTAAAAGTGAGTCGCGTACATTACAAGTTTCAAATAAAATGATTGGTGCACACGGTTTCACACAAATATTCAAAATAGAAAACAAAGTTTCATATACAACTTTTTTTTTTTTTAATTAAACCGGGTCAAAATCGTATACACGGTTTTAATCTTCGCCAACTTGGATCCGGATCTGGATACGACCCCAAAGTCTATGATTGAGTTCGTTCCCACAATCGCTCCATATAAACATCCACACCACACCAAACACCAATACAATTCAGAACACAATCAATCATCCAAACTCCAATCAACATGTCACAACCATATCACAATACACATCAAAGACTCAATCACATATACATCAACTGAGTAGGATTCACCTATCTTTAAGCTTTTCGAGCAATCATCGTCAAATATCAATCCAATCACATGAAGTACCAACAATGGAATCCAAATACTCAACCAAGCACAATCAACAAGTAAAGAAGAGCAATTGGTATTTCATCGAACACCTTGCCTACATTAACAATAATAGTATAATCACTACAAAATCTATCAATACTAGACTCATAAAATACTATCAACACTCAAATAATTCTACAACCTTTTCCCCCAAATTTCTAGGTAAAACAACATCAATAGTATCAACTATATAAATTTTCCCCAAATTATACCCTAGTAACAATAATCTAGGTCAAGATAATCATAAAACTATAACCTTTACAATATATGATAATCTAACAACACTAATATCACTTTAATAAAAATCTAACACTAATTACAACTAATTACTCATAATTACTTATAAACCCAACTTAATAAGATGATAAGATAAATCTTAAGAATGATGATGAAGGATACTTAAAAAAGTCTTAGAAAGATAAGAGGAGGATCTAGAATAAAGAACCCACCACAAATCCAAGGAATATTAAGGAGTAATAGAGATCTATTGGAGAGGTAATAGAGAGAGGTACTAAGGTTTTTGGTGAGATGAAGCCACAAGAGAGTGAAAATCATTGTATATTAGACAAGCCCAACGTGGAAAATAAGATAAAAATTCATCGGTCCACGACGAATACTCAACCGAGTAACCCACCACTCGGTCGAGTACATATAAACTCGAGTGAGTGCCAACAAACATGGTCCCTACAAATATGATCGTTTAGTCGAGTGAACCCCACTCGACCGAGTCTACACCACTCGACCGAGTAGTCACCCTACTCGATCAAGTAATGCACTAGATCACACGACCCATTGTCTTTAACACTCGACCTAGTAATACCCGAGGTATTACAAGATGATTGTCGTCCTTGACCTCTTTTGTAATGTATTAAGAACTATTGGATGTAATTTGAACGCTCAAGATGTAAGGGGCTTGTCCTATATAAACCAAGCTCAAAAATGAATCAAGGCAGATTATTTTGAATACAAAACCGAAACCATGTTTCTACAAACAACCATGTGCCAAGGCTTGAGTTTGCTTTTGTGCTTAGGCTTGAATTGGTGTCTATAACCTTTGTTGTGCGCTGGGTTAGCATCACAAACCCTATATCATTTGATGTGTGCTTTGATATGGGAACTATCATGGTTACTTTGTCAAACTCAGTGGCATTTGATATTGTGTGTTGTGTAAGTTTGGGTCCTTTGTAGAAGCATATGTGAGTGTCTTAACCTAGTCAAAAACTTACTTTTTTCACTTGTTTTCTAATTAGTTTTATTGCATGCCATTATGACCTCCTTAATGGCACCCTAATGAAGTCAATCAATCTGTCTATATTAATCAAGGAAGCTTTTTTCGAGCAATTATATAGGCTCCAACTTTCATGAAACTCTTAAAGCAATATTATAGGGTCTAATTTTCTAAAAAGTCTAATGCGTAACAGCTACTCTATCTATCTATCTGTCTATCAATATTAATAAAGGAAGCTTTTTTTGAGCGATTACAGAGTCTTCAACTTTCGTGAAAGACTTTTGAGCTATATTTGAGATTCAAAAATATACAAACTACCTAATATAACAATATTATTTATTTATTTTTGTAGATGACACATGGTTAGTGATGCGTGTATTTTATATAGACTTTCTAGTCCATTTATGCACGCATTTCTATGTCATTTAGGTGATATTATATCGCTATATGCCCCTATTTGGCTACTTTGTACTTTCATTACCATTTTGTAGGTACAAGCTGCATAGTAGCAGAAACCGAGCCGAAACAGTCCACTTTGCATGCATTTAGGAGAATGGAAGGAACGGGACAGGAGCTCTTGTATGGGGAAGCGTGAAACCGCTCGCAATCAAGTCCAAAGCCATGTCCAACACTGCACGATAGGCCAGAAGACCTCGATCGACTATGTATTTGATCGATCGAGGAGAGTTGAAGAGAAGAGTTGCTCGATCGAGCTGTCCTGTGCTCGATCGAGTGGCAGCCGCTGAAGAGGTGCTCGATCAAGTAGAATAAGTACTCGATCGACCAATATCCTAGAATAAAGTCCTCGATCGAGTGGTTCTTTCCCTCGATCGAGTGGATCATATCACGGGCCTTAAGTCCACAGTCTAATTAGGGTTTAGAGTCGTGTTATGCATTATATAAGACTCTTATTTTCGTCATTAGGTTATCATGGGGTGATCACCGATCATCACCACTTAGCTTTCATCATTAGTTTCTGAACTCTTTGATCTTTAGTTTACATTCGGGTTTATCGACGTGGATTGTTCTTTACGCCGGATTTGCTAAGATTGTAAACTACTTTCTCTCTTTTATTCTTACCTTTGTTTTAGCCTTAATCACTGTTTACTCTTCTTAATTACTGCGTTGTTATTGTTCATGCTTGTTAATTACGATTTTATTATGTCTATCGTCATATGTTCAATCGTCTTTGTTAGCATCGTTAATAACATGAGTAGCTAATTCTCTTGTATGTTGGGATGAGGGAAACTGTAGTAGAAGCATGTTAGGATAGATTATTTTAGTTCGTCTAGAATATGAGAATCGATCTAAGCAATTTAATTGAGGTTAGTCGAATGAGTGCACGCAGGAGACTAGCTAGGTAGTTAACCCCGACCTGGATCGAGAGATTGGAAGGGAAAGGCTTGCTTAGAATTGATAGGTGACTCCTACGAGGACGAGAGTTAATTAGGAAAATCCCTAGGGTGCTTTGAGACCGAGAGGAGAAAACCATTGCCCTTCTCATTGATAGATTGACTGACTTAGTTGACCCGTAGATGCCGATATTGCAGTGGACCAAATCCTAGCATATTCTCTTTTATCTGATTTATTTCATATTTATTTCTACCTTTATTTCTCTTCCTTTAATCTTATTTAGTTTAGTTAAAACCTTTTCAAAACCCCCCAGATTGTTACTGGCAGATTTAGATTACAGTTAGTTAGTTTCCTCCCTGTGGAGATCGACCCTACTTCCTCTATCTTCTTAGTTAGTAGACTTAGGTTTTATTTTTGGTGTATAACGACCACATCACTTAGCATGCAAAAAAAAAAACGAATATCTTACCACTTTTGAAATACTATGTGATGTAATGTTTTACTCTATACAAGACTTACATCTTCTAACTTCTAACAAATACAATATATTTATTATGGCAAATCATAATGAAAATCATTATTCTAATCAGCTCAATGATGAGCATTTCATGAATAATGAAAACCATGCTCCTACAAACCCACAAAACAACTTTTACAATCATCAAACTTATCATCAAGCCTTTCCAAATGCTGAATTTCAACCAAGCAATACTCAACATGCACATGCATGGCGGTTCCCAAGGTCTGGGCCAGTCTTCAGTCTTGGTGCTTAAACTTTAGGCAAATCCAGAGAGTTTTGGGGGCAATGTGTTCTTGGCTTCTTAGTTGATTATCGCATTTTTAAGATAGAGGCAATGAATGATCATATCAGAAAGGAATGAAATGTTAGGGGTGAGATCGAGGTATTGAAGCTGGGGGACCTTTATGCTTTCCACTTTGAGTCTGATGAAGACAAGGAAGATCTTCTTAAGTGTACTTTTGTGTCCTTTTGGGGTGCTCTCATGGTCTTTTCTAGATGGTTTCCTGATATTATTCCTAGAAATGTGAGATTCCCCTATGCCGACGTTTGGCTAAGGATTTATGGTTTGCCATTTGAGTACTTGAATGTTGAAACATCTCATATTGTTGGGCATCTTCTTAGTAACTACTATGAGGTGGAGGACTTTAGTCATATTCCAAAAAATGATTATATGCGGATTAAGGTACGTATCCAATTAAATTAACCTTTAGTACCTGGTTTTTTCTTGGCTTTGGATGGAGGATACCTATTATGGGTTCAATGCAGGTATGAGGATATTTTTAAGTACTGCATTAGGTGTGGGAAAATTGGTCATGCAGTTGCATGCTGCAGGGAAAGTATCATGATCGTAGTATCTAGCGTTAATGGCATGCTTGATATGGCTATGGGAAAGGGGCTTACTGTTTTTCAGGCTCAAAGCAACTATACTATGTTTAACCTAGACCTCAGGGCCACCCCGTCCACTTCCAAATATGTTAACTTAAATGTTAGACTGGGTAAAACAACAAATACAAGAGATAGAACCCAGAACTCATCATCTATGGAGGAGTTCATCATCGACTTTGACTTAGGAACCACGCCAGGGGGAGGGTGTACCCTGGCATGCGATTCACAGTGACATCACAACCATTCGCTGGACCGGTAATCTTTAATGTGGGTGGGAATGGGATCGGGGGATCTCACAATGAGGGTTTCTCAAATGGGGAGGAGATGGGGCTGCTGCTGCTAATTCCAATTTACATCCCGCTGCTATGCATGTGGACATCCCTTCTGGTAATCAAACTTATACTAATGATATTCCCAATCACACTTGATGCTTCAATTCCTCTTGGAAATTTTATGCCTTCACAAGTTCAGGAAGGATTTAATAGCTTTGCAGGACATCATGCAGCAAATGATTTACCATCAACAATTTCAATGGGTAGGGGTGACCCTTATCTGAACTATGTTAATCATAATGGGAAAGCATACAGGTATGATAGAGATGTTCATATTCAGGAAGCAATCCTCAATAGAGTTGAGAGTGACTTTGACTAGGCTAGAATGGATGATAACAGTAGGGCTATAACTAGACATTTGATCAACGTGTGCATGGTACCCATGGTTCTTTTCACGTTGTTTTCAATCATCCTGAACCATCACCTGATGGACCTAATAGGGAGGAAGCTCAAGCAGATTTGGATCTTGAGAATGCAATAGGTACAAATGGATACTTTATAAATATTGAAGATTCTTCAAGCTCTAAGTATTCAACTCCTGAATGGCCACTAATCAGTTCACAATCAGAATTTGGAAGTGTTGAAATGGTGCATACTGATGAAATGATGCATCGTGATGACCCAAGGGAGAGGGGGGGGGGGGGGGTAAACTCAATGCTTGATCTCAATTTGGGAGCAGAGCCTGAGCCTGAGTTCAGTCCATCTCCTGGAGAGATAATGATCACTCACTCTACTGAGGATCATATTGGAGACATGAATGGAGGATCTATTGCTCTAAGTGGATGCATCCCAGCAGCTATCAAAAGAAACATAGCATCAAAAGCTTATTCCACTAGTGACATCCCTGAGAAAAATTGCACATCTGAATTTACATCTAATGAAGACCTATCCACAGTAGTTGTTGCAAGCCTCATCTCAGTGAGTAGGAAAAGGAAGTGCTTATCTGAAAATGGCGAGTCTGAGTTACCAGGGGAAGCTCTTCTTTCTGTGGGCGATGCTAAGTCTTACCTCATTCACTTGGGGAAGAAAAGATGTTGCTATGATGAAAACTCTTCTATCAATACTAAGAGTACCAAGAGCTATGGTTTCCACTTAAACATTGGAGATGATGAGGCTGACTATCTGGCAGATGACTCAAAGCAGGATGAGATGAAGGTTCTGCAACTTGGAAGAAGGGTGTTTCAGGGGTTGACCCTATTAAACCCCCTCTCCAACCATGATAGGACTATCATGGAATTGTAGGCATCTAAATAGCTCGCTCGCCCCTATAATTCCAAAAATAAGAGTAATGCTTAGTATTAAGCCTTATGATATTCTATTTCTTTTAGAGACTAAATGCCAAGTTTGTAATGTTAATGCCCTTTTTAGATCGTTGGGACTAGCGGAGTATTTTGGGGTGGATGCAGTGGGCTCGTCGGGTGGGTTGTGGATTGTATGGAGACAAAAATCAATGGTGGACATGGTCACTAAATGTAACAATTTCATCATCCATATGATTAATAAGTACGCTACTACTTCTTGGTACTTGGTGTTGTTCTATGGAGAACCAAATGCCTCCTTAAGAATGAATGTCTTTGATCATCTTAGATCATGGATTGACACATTCATGCATCCATATATTATTTTAGGTGACTTCAACCAAGTCGAATTCCAATCCGATAAATTAAGCAAGAATAAAGGGATAATAAATGGAGCTCTAAATTTTATTAAGTGGCAAATTGAGCATGAATTGATAGATATTCCATTCAAGGGTTCGAAATTCACGTGGTGTAACAATAGAAAGGGTATACACCGAGTATATGAAAGGATTGATAATGGATATGGCTCAAAATATTGGTTGCGTCTCTTCCCAAATAGCGGTATAAGACATTATCCAATCCAAATCTCAGATCACGCACCAATAGAGTTTGATCTTAATTTGACAAAATCAAGGTCAAATAGGCCTTATAAAATAGACTCATGGTGCTTGGAAAATGAATAATGTTTTCCTATTATTGGGGGAAAATGGTCAACACAATTTAGAGGTTCGACTCAATTCCGTCTAGCTAGGAAACTCTCCTTAACAAGAAGCATAATAAAGAAACAGAGTTTGGATAAAAAGGAAAAATGAAAACTTATGTGGGAGGATTTTGATACTCTCTTGGAAGAAGCGATGGAAAACACTATCAAAACTGGAGACGAATCGTATCATGACAATGCAAAGAAATGGTGGAATTCTTAAACGCATCATCCCTCTTCTGGAAACAACAGGCAAAAATAAAATGGTATGCGGATGGAGACAAGTGCACAAAATTTATTTTTAACTGGGTAAAGGGCAGGGCTGGTATGAACTTTATAAGCGAAATCAAAGATGCGCAAGGAAATTGGATTTACGATCAAATTATCATAGGGGATTTGTTCAATTCCTATTTCTACAATATTTTCAATCCGATTGAAAATCAAGGAAATCGCCACCATACAAATAAGGAGGGCGCAAACTTATTCAAGACTATTGATAATAAATTATCGGAAAAGAATTTTGACTTTCTTGGAAAGAATTTCACAAACAAGGAGGTCAGGAAACAAGCCTTTGAATTAGGAGGCCTAAAGTCCCTGGGGCCTGATAGATTCCCCGCGCTCTTTACCAAAGATGCTGGCACATGATCAAAAATGACGTTACGCCAGCAGTACTTGATATTCTCAATAAAGGTAAAGTACTACTGATATGTCTAGTTTTTATACAATTTTACTCCCTGATTTAGCTCAATTTTACATGATTATTATACTTTATTTAGTATATTTGTGAGCTAATTACGTGTTTGAGGTGTATTGCTCGTGTTTGCTACATTTTGTACGACTCTAAGCATTTAGTGGCTTTTTCCTAGCACATTAGCAAGCACCAAAGTTCGCTAAGCTAATCGAAGCAAGATGGACCATGGAAGGATATTATGGGAAATGACAAGCGCAAGCATGAAGATTTGTGAAATGGCTTAATGTACAAATGAGAAACCAAAATAAAGCTCAACTTAAGGAGTCCACACAACTCAACATAGGCATGCTTTTTGGATGCTCTTGGGATGCCAAATTATGCAATTAACCGGAGAATTAAAGAGCTTAAAGACGCATCATAGGATTCCTCAAGCATTAAACCGAGAAATTAAGAGAAATCATTCAGATAACTCTGACCCCGATCGGGGTTGCCTTCCCCCGATCATGGTTTGACTTCCCTATGTGCCTTACGTTATGCTCCTATTTTATTATAAATAGGAGCCTTAATCCGTCATTAGGGGAACATCTTTTACATCATCTTTACACATCTTTCTCCCATACATTTTCCTTAGCTTAAGCACACAAATTTCTCTTAGTTTCATATTTAGTTTCAATATTGTCAAACATTCGGTTATAACTTTTTTCAAGCATTTGGTTACAATTCAATACAATCTTTCTTTAATCTTTTGGTTCTAGTATTCTTGTTCAAGTTCCAAAGTCCTTTTTGTTGCGGAAATTTCGATCCTTGTTCGTTTCAGTATTGTATTTTCATTATCACCTTTTTTATCATTAGCATTGTTTTATTAGTTTAGCATTTACATTTCACTAGTGTTAGTTATCATTTAGCACTTTTATAACTTTTGTTATTTCATTTAATAATGTTTACCACATTTACCGTTATATACACCAACATTAGTTTTATTCTAAATATGAGTGAGTAGTTCCCTTTGTCTAGGGATTAGGGGGACCATGCATGACTAAAATGTAAAATGTTAAAATAGGTTGATATAATTATCTAAATTCTTTCTTTCACATGTTTGTATTATCATGATTAATCTTTTTTAGTAGCCATATTCATTGATTGTATTTGTTAATTCATTCTAAAATTCGAGAGGCACAGAATCGGATTAGACTAAGCATGTGTAGTAGGACGATCTAGTCATTACGAAAGTTCTCTAGGACTCGACCTAAGGTTGACACTAATATCGAGAGATGAGTGCCTTTAGCCTAAACAATTAACAATATTATTAGTTCCAAGTTTAACATGGGTATAAAATAATTGCATGGTGACCCAACTTCCCTAGACTCTTTTAATTAGCTAAATCATTAAACCAAAACAATCATTAAACCGACCTTGATAGTAGTCTATTCATAGCATATTATAGCGCAATTCCCGTCTCCTTGTGTTCAACCTCTCATATTACATTAATTTGTGTCAAGGGAAATTTATCTTTGCATAGGTGTGCGATAGCCTATCAACTGCCTGAATTAAATAGAACCTTCATCACTTTACTCCCTAAAGGAGACGCACCACAACGGGTGGAGGATTATCGCCCTGTAGTGGTAAGTGGTAAGGGTGGAGGATTATCACTCTTGCAAGCCTATTATGAGAATTGTATCAAACTGTATTACTAATAGGCTTGCAAGAGTCATGAACATCATTGTCAGCCCTTACCAAAATGTTTTTATCAAAGGACGACAAATTGGAGATAACATTCTTATAGCTCATGAAATTCTCCACAGTATAAACAAACACAAGGATGGTAAGTGTGGCCGTTTCGCTTTTAAAGCGGACATGAGCAAGACTTTCGACCGGATAAAGTGGGACTTCCTCGAGGCCACCTTATATAGCTTCTCTTTTCCCCAGTCGATTATCAAGCTGATCATGAACTGTGTCTCATCGGTCTCTTATGAAGTCCTATTAAATGGGGTACCTATGACACAATTCAAACCTAAATGCGGACTCCGCCAAGGCGATCCATTATCACATTTTCTGTTTATCCTCTCCATGGAAATTCTCTCCCAAAATAGCGGCCAAGCAACAAGATAAGGGTACCTTACATGGTATTTCGATCGGACGCGGAGCTGTGCCTATTTCACATCTTTCTTCGCTCATGATTCCGTTTTTTTACTGAAAGACAAGGAAAATGCTTTCTTTGTTCTGAAGGAAACACTAGATAGTTATTGTCGTGCATCGGGTCAAATCATCAAGCTGGACAAATCAGGTATTCTTTTTAGTCCAAGCACTACATTGGGGTCTGCTAAATTAGGAATGCAAGATCTAAAGATGAAGCATAAGAAAGAAATCGGGAAATACCTTGGCATTGAATCTGATTTTATTGGTAAAATAAAAGAGATCTTTAATAGCATTCTTGACAAGGTTAAGAAAAGATTATCGTCGTGGAATGGGATTTTTTTTTCATCGGCGGGTAGGCTTCAGTTTATTTTCTTCAGTTTTGTCCTCCCTCTCAAATTATTTCCTATCGGTACTCAAACTACCGGTAAGTGTGGCAAATAATATTAACTTCTTATCGTCACATTTTTTGTGGGCAGGGAATAGATCAACTAAAACTATTCATTGGTGTAGTAAAAACTTCCTAAGCGTTCCCAAATCTCAAGGGGGCCTTGGGATATGGAACATCCTTTGCGTCAATCAAGCTCTATCGAGTAAGGTGGCATTTAGGATATTAAAGGAAAATAATTCTCTTCTAAGCATGGTTTTTCACAAAAAAAATTATAAACAAGGACAACCCTATGGACTCACTATGGCAAAGAGAAAAAGGTCAGTTGTCATGGGGAGGCAGAAGCATTATTCATGGTCTAAATCTAATTCAGCCAAATCTAGGGTGACAAGCTCGACCTCAATCCAATCTTAATATATGGGAATCAAAATGGATTAATGAAATAAGGCCAAGTAGCATTACAAGTCTAGGATTCCCACCACCAGCCCCAATGCTTCAAAAATTAGTGAGAGAATTAATTCTTCCATCACTGAAGTGGAATCTTGACCTTATTTATGAGATCTTTGAGGAGGATTGGGCTACGAAAATTAGGGCGATTCCAATCTGTCCTTCAATATTGGAGGATGTTATTTACTGGACTCCAACGCCCTCTGGTATTTATTATGTCAAGATTGGATATGCCCTCGCACTAAATCTTTACCTAGACGGGAACAACACCAGAAATGATCTTGATCGAATTAGCCCTAAAGCAAAAAAAAATTGTCGAAAGAAACTTTGGTTCTTACCAATCCCTTAGTCATGGAGGATTCTCATATGGAAAATCTTGTCACAAACTCTGCCCACCAAGGATGAATTCTTAAGAAGACAGATTCAAATTGATCCAACATGTTCTCTATGTAATAGACTTGGTACCACAGAATCCAGTTCTCACCTTTTCCGTGACTGTGAGGTAGTTCAGAGGGTATGGGCGGCGTCCTCTCTAGGGATATGTGTTGATATTGATGCTCATGTTGACCTAGACTGCTGGATTATTAATTAGTGCAGATATTTATCCTCAAGGGATAATAGTCTCAATACAACTATCACCTTCATATCTATCTTATGGAGCACTTGGATCATTCGTAATAGGATTATTTTCAAGAACGCCTCTTTTTCGCCTCAACTGCTTTTTGATACTCAAGGGAGAGAGGTGAACTCAGCTATCTCGGCAAATGATACCACGAAAAACAACGGAGCTTACTAAAAATGAATGGAAAGTCAGGGTGTTGAGAAGAAGAGGGATAAAATCAGAAATTACTTCCCATTCTATAGAATAAGAGGTTATGGAAATTGCCAGCCTTTTAGGGCAAAAGTTGATGCGGGATGGGTCCCCACTCTTCAAGCTTCTATAGGATGGGTTGTCTATGATTCTTATGGAAGTCAAGTATACAGACACGCGGAAAAAGGTTTTGATGAAAGTGCTTCCAAAGCAGAGGCAATCGGTATTCGAGAAGTTATAAAATGGGCTCGTAAGGAAAAAATCAGGCACCATCATGTGCAATCGGATTGTTTGCAGGTTCTGCTTCAGATTGTTAAAGTCGAGCAACTATATCAAATGAACACATGCATAATTGCAGACATAGTATCTGAGTTACCTTCATTTCATTGTATTTGTTTTAGTTTTATCTCACGCAATTTAAACAAGTTAGCACATAGTCTAGCTGGAAGTGCAATGGGAATGTGACATACTCAATCATTTACTGCTGCCAAAATAAAATATTTATTAATTTATAGAAACCCAAACAAACATTATTATCTTAATATATTCATATATATGCATTAAAAAAATTAATGACCCTTCATGTTAAATTGCTTTTATGTTTTTGATTTTCATTTTCAAGTATCGTATATGATATTATATGTGTTCTTTGGATATTGATACTTAAATTGTGTTTAAATTTTAGTGTAGCATTAGACGTCTAATACGTTGTTTTTTATTTGAATTAGATTATTAACTAATGATTTTCTGACAAGTCTTATTTATTGTGTGCAGCCTAGCACATATTATGATTTTGGTGGAGATGTACAATCAATTTATTATTCAGGTAAGAATGTCCGTTAGAGTAGCATAACACAAAGTTTAGAATAAATCGGATTTTATTTATTGTTGGTAAAAGAGTATTTTTTTATAAAAGTGGACAATCTCATATTGTGAGACCCTCTCATGCAAGACTTCATTTTCTATGGAATTTCATTGGATCTTAGTAACTTTGGATCTAGGATGGCAATAATTTAACTGATCACGTTTTTCTACCTCACTTTGAATTTAACTTTTATCTATTGATTTTTTAATGAGTGTTTTTTTAATTACGGATTTTATATATGTAGGTAAGTACGTATTATGAGTTTGGAGTTACTCTGTAACGATATACTTATTATATGGGTGATTGTTGCTTTGAAAGTTCTAAAACATATTATTGCATCAAACTATTGTTAATCGTTTACCATTAAAATTGATTACTATGCATGTTTATTATTCTTGCGGCTTAAGTTTGTGAAAAAGTTTATTTGGTTGGTTTTTCTATATTGTTTCTATAGTTAATCGGATATCGTCTTTTTAAGTAACTTTTCTCATGTTTTTCAAGCGATTACAGAGTCTCCAACTTTCACGGACTACTCAATTTTAAAACTTATAGTTATATAATAAATCAATTAATAATTGAAATTGAATTAAGTGAGGGATAAAAGCAACGAAGGAATCAAATTCCTGATTTGATACACGTAGCAAACAAACTATTCTTATTTTTTTTATTAGCTCCTACGACCAACTCCTACTAATCATGAAACTCATAGCCATTATAAAATGAATAAATGTCATGTATAACAAAAACACCAACAAACTAATGTATATAGGTCTTTACTTTCACACACTTATTTCTTACATGAAATATATCAACATAGGTAGAATATGAAAAATATTGTGATAGTTTCTTATGTACGCAAACTTTAGGAAAAGACCGTAGGTGAAAATGTGAGATGAGTTGTAGGTGATTCATGCGAGATTCTCATTATTCTTGGGGCTTGACAGGAGTATATAACTGATTTTGTTTTTAGTTAGTTTTGCTTACTTTAGATTATCAACTTCATACTAATGTATATAATTGTGTTTTACCGGGTTATATGTTATTAGCTATATATGGGTAAGATCCAACTACGTTTTCTCAATATATTAATGTTCAATATTTTGATTTATTATTATAATCAATATAATCCTACTTACAAAAACCTTTGCCCTTTACTTTAGATTTCCAAATAGAATTGAACTAAGTCTGTCTATAATGGAGTGTTTGATTAAGTGTTGTTGGACCTATTTTATAGTTTTGATAATGACATGTGCTTACTTGATAATGTGCTTTAATTGATATATCATATGCGTGTAATTGTGTGCTTTAGTCTTATTATAACTAACAACAATTACGAGAAGGAAGATCAAAGTTATAAGAACTTCAGGCATAACTTTGACAAGTTCTGTGAGACAAAGTTATAACAACTTCAGGAATAACTTTGGAAGTTTACATGGAAGTTATAGCTACTCAGTCATAACTTTAAAGAAAAACGTTTCAAGCAAGATCTACCTCAAATAACACAAGACTCAAGATTGAGGGTCTTTGTGATCAAGATGAAGAGATGATCCGTATACTGAAGATCTTTGTGAAGATTAGATAGTATAGGTCGTCATTCGGTAACTATTCCATTCGAGTGATTTTAAGTTCAAAGTTATAGCTTTAGCCTATAACTTTGGATGATAAATGTGTTGGAGAAGGTGTCCTCCACAATAGTGCGCCACATAACAAATCTTATTAAGGAATATAATTGGGATATTTATTGACTATATATATGATTAGTCAGTTGATTAACGTAAATCAATAACGGTTGGCTGACTAGAGTTTGACGTTATTGTCGTATGACGGCGGTGATCAACTGATCCCTTTCGGTCACACCTAAAGGATGAAATCCAAATAGTAACTAATTATTTGTATATGATACATTTAATTAGTCCATTACATATATTCGATATGTACGAGAGTTAATTGTTAGAAATTGAGTTAAGAACTCAAATTCGATTAAACTTATTTTTCAATTATGCGATAATTTACTAATAAATTTATATCTTATTTTAATACGATTAAATAAGATTTAACTTAGTAATTAATCGTTAAATTACTAAATTAGTTGAGGTTTTGAGATAGAGGTAATTAGTTAATTATATTTACAAAGAGTTTTAAAATAAATTAACTAAGCATTGTGGGACCCATTATATATTGATATAATGGTAGAATACTACTTAAAATGTTAAGTACATATTATTCATTTATTTGTGTCATATAATTGTTATATGATCAAATTAACACTTAATTATACAAGATAATTAAGCATATGATTAATAAGTATTTGTGGGACAAATATCAAAAATAAAAATGGATCAAAATAGGCCTCACATGGCCGGTTATAGTGTAGTGGATGGTGATGATGGTTCCTCTTATTCATACTCACAAACAACATGTGATTATGACATGAATAGTAAACCTAAAATCATTTTACTCACTATAACACACCACCACTTTGCATGGCAATAAAATAAGAAGAAAAATCACTCTTTTGGTGATCATAGGGGCCGGCCCTCTTGGCTATAAATAGAACAATTGTTGTTCAATTTATGATTAGTTCATTCTTGCTTATTTCATACATCTCTAAAAAAACTCTTCTTCTCTCTAAAACTCTCAAATACTAATATTTCTTAAGTATTACTAGTGTAGTAATATAGTCTAATATTAGTAGTATAACATCTATCTTATTATCTAGTTAATAATAAGGGTAGATTATTTGGTGTCATCTTGGTGCAACTAGAAGGAGGTCTTCTATTTTGGAGATTATTCTTGTTCATCCATACATATAGCTCAAGAACAACAAGAAGGAGTTCTTGTTGTGCCCATTTAATTTCCATATCAATGTGAAGAAATTTCTTCTTTTATATAAATGTCTTTATATTTGCATGCATGTTACATAGATCATTAAATATTAAATTAACAAGTAATTTAGTAACTAATTAGAGGAGTCTAATTAAGGTCTATGGACTTTCATGTGGTATCAGAGCTAGCTTGTAGCATGCATGTTCATTTTGGACATTTTTTATTAAAGTTATAAGATAACTAATAAATCAAAAATTTAAGTTAAATTACGATTCTGACAAAAATTTTCGGTGCATGTATACCTACTGACCTCAAAATGTTTGTGGTCAAATTTCGTGATTATAGGGATTGATTTGCTATTTATTTTGATTTTTGGCTTTTAAACCGAGTTAACATGCATTTTATGAGTTAAAAGTTAACTAAAAATAGTTGCATGTTGATTCTGGCCATGAAATTTTAATATGATCTCACATGCGTGTCTTACATATTGTATGTAAAATTTCGTAACTTTTAATTAAGTATTGTATGTTTATTGATTTTTATACGATAAAAGTCGATAATACGAGATTATAATGTTCATAAAATTGAAACGTCCTTTTCTGGTCTTGAAAATTTTTGGTGCATTTTACATTATGATGTTGATACTCTTGGTGAAATTTCATAATTTTTTTCACTGTTTTACTATATTTAATGTGTTTTATTTGATAAAACCATTAAATACTAAGTTATTCGTTCATAAAATTAATTTAAATTTTTGAGCAAATGTTTTTTTTAGAGTTCCTGGAATTGTTCCAAAATGTAAAAAAATTTTGGTTTCAAATTTTATGATGTTTATATTTTATTTTTGTTTTATTTCATAATTGTTATGATTAAACCGTAATATTTAGCAAATGAAATCAAATCGATCTAATTAATGACCAACAAAATTAGTAGGGACTAATTTTTAGTTCTAAAACAGTTTAGTTAATTATTTTGAATTTAAATGAGATTTAAATGTTGATATTAATTTTTAATGGTTAAAAATTAATAAATCCTGAAAAATCGAGCTACAATGAGCATGAATGTGTTTAGGGCGATTTTGGCATGAATTTTGCAGAAATTTATTTTATTTAGGGTTGAATGAATGAATGTCATTTATTTAATAATTTATGCAAATTTTGTACCTAGTATGGCCTAGTTATTTTTAATCGTTATTACCCGTAATGTAAGGGAATAACAGTTTGGTTGTAGTTTTATTGCGATCTCGTATCGCCGGTTTGTATAATTTAATAATTTTATTTCATAAAATAAATGTATAATAGTAATTTGTATATTTGTATATTTGTAATTATTTTTTATGAAGACCGGTGACTCCCTCAAGACGGTGCCATTTTGGAAGGTGTTCCAAGTGAAGAGGCAAGGGACCAAGGAGTTGGTTTCCGAATTTGTAATTATCTTGTTAATTTTGATTAGCTAGGTGGCCATACTAGGATTTTATTGTTGCTTGGTTGCTTGCTTTATTTTCGCTCATGCCAAAATCGTCACACAAGCATTTTATTTTCCGTTATTGTCAATTCAACGTTATTCACAATTCACCGACTAAGTTCAGTTATAGGGAATTAATAACTAAATTGACAAGATCTCTCACAGGTTTAAAAATTGAGATTAGCCTTACCAATTAATAACACCTATGAATCTCGTGTTCATTAGGGCTACCACGCTCGTGGGTCCCTTTTTACCTCGTGTAAGTAGGGTGATGTGATCACAAGCTAAAATTGGATTAGACTCAATGAGATAAGCGTTATCTTGGGACTAGGAGATGGATTTAGTTGAAATCCGTCAACCAAGAATTCTAAAGGGTAGAATTAGTCAAGTAATGAATTACCATTTCTAGATAAAGGTAGCATGCGATGACTATTTTTATTTAAAGATGGGTCTTTGAATCATTTATATAATTTAGTGAGAGGTCATTATATAAATGCTAAACTTGTTAAAATGTTTTTCAAGTAAATTAACAATGAATGTTTATATATTTCTTTTTGTTGTAGTAACCATATTCGCACAATGTCAACATCATCAAACAATGCAACTTTGGGTAAGGACTCATGGTTGAGATCCGTCATGGACAAGTGTGTC
Organism: Heliosperma pusillum; assembly: GCA_022085475.1. Taxonomy (NCBI): domain Eukaryota; kingdom Viridiplantae; phylum Streptophyta; class Magnoliopsida; order Caryophyllales; family Caryophyllaceae; genus Heliosperma; species Heliosperma pusillum. The sequence goes on from JAIUZE010022624.1 coordinate 43,971, forward strand.
CTGAAAGATGACGGAAGTAACTTCGTTGAATGGGAGTCAACGATCAAGAGTGCCGCGTTATCCGATAACGTGCTTCGCTACTTGGTCGAAGAGCCCCCCACCGAACCCGCGCCTAGATCGTCTGCGGTGGTTCGGGCCGAATATGACCTTTATTTGAAGGTTGCAAATGACGTCAAGAATGTCTTGATTTGGTCAATCTCACCCAAACTCAAACTCCAATTGATATCACTCGATGCATATGCGATATTCACGAGGATCACGTCAATGTTTTCGCAAGCCCCTCAAATTCTCCAATATAAGGCGGCTACGAAATTCTTTGACACTAAGCTTCAAAGGGGCCAAAAAGTTGGCCCACACGTGCTCAAAATGGTTGAGCACGCGGACACCTTAGAGCGTCTAGGGTGCAAAATTCCGAAGAATTTGGTGGTGGGTAAGATCCTTCATTCACTCTCACCTAAGTTCACCCAATTTAGGGTGAACTATAACATGAATGGCATGGACAATAGTTTCCATGAACTCCATGCACTCCTCACCCAAGCGGAGAGGGACATGAAGGCTAGTGGGAGTGAACCCAAGGATGTTCTTTCCATGAAAATGAAGAACATGAACCTTGGGGTGAGGAAGGACAAGGGAAAGGGTAAGACTCTTTTCAAGAAAGTCGGCAAGGGAAAGGGCAAGGTCTTTTATAAGCCCAAGCCCAAAGTCAACAAACATGCGGAGCCGGATTGCTATTATTGTAATGGCAAAGGGCATTGGAAACGTAATTGCCCTAAATACTTGAAAGACAAGAAGGACGGTTGTGTGACAACGTCAGGTAAAATTCTTTCATCACTCTATATGATAGATATTAACATTGCTAGTACATCTTCTTGGGTATTTGATACCGGTTGTGGTTCTCACCTTTGTATTCATGTACAGGGGCTGAAGGACGCGCAAGCACTAGCCAAGGGTGACATGGACCTGCGCATGGGAAATGGAGTTAAGGTAGCCGCAGTTACCGTGGGCACCTACGTTCTTCTTTTGCCTAATGGTTTAGAGTTGTATTTAAATAATTGCTATTATGTACCAACTCTTACCAAGAACATTATCTCCATTTCCGTGTTAGACATGAAAGGATTTTCATTTTGTATTAAGAACAATTGTTTGTACTTTTCTTTTAATGAAATGGTTTATGGCGAGACCATTTCTATTGGAGGTATTTATGTTTTAGATATTGTAAAAGAGGTCTATCATGTAGAAAACAAGAAGCTCAAAACAGGTGAACCTAATCAATCATACCTTTGGCATGTCGTTTAGGGCACATAAACGAACGACGCATAAAGAGACTTGTTTCATCTAAAGTACTCAAACCATTCGATTACGAATCTTATGGCGTATGCGAATCTTGTCTTCTAGGCAAGATGACTCGTGCTCCTTTTACGGGAAAAGGGACACGAGCAAGTGAAGTATTAGGACTTATACATACGTATGTATGCGGTCCAATGACTATCCAAGCTAGAGGTGGTTATCACTACTTCATTACTTTTACCGACGACTTGAGTAGATATGGATATGTCTACTTGATGAGGCATAAAAGTGATGCTTTTGAAAAATTCAAAGAATTTCAAAATGAAGTAGAAAACCAATTGAATAAAAAGATTAAAACCCTATGATCCGATCGTGGTGGTGAATACTTGAACAATGAATTTGATTCACACCTAAAAATTGTGGTATAGTATCACAATGGACTCCTCCTGGAACACCTCAATTAAATGGTGTATCCAAAGGAGAAATCGAACTTTATTAGATATGGTTCGATCTATGATGAGTCTAGAGAGCTTCCTCATTATTTTTGGGGTTTTGCTATCTTATCTGCAATATTTTCACTAAATCGAAGCCCGACTAAAGCGGCAAACAAGACTCCATATGAGATATGGACAGGAAAGTCCCTTATTTGTCGTTTATGAGAATTTGGGGATGCGAGGCTTTTGTTAAGAATAAGTCTGACGATAAACTCGCACCCAAATCTGACAAATGTCTTTTTGTAGGATATCCAAAGGAATCACGTGCTTATTACTTCTACAATAAACACGAGGACAAAGTGTTTGTGTCTCGTGATGCAGTCTTTTTAGAAAATGATTTTATTTCTAAAAGACAGAGTGGGAGAAAATTTGAACTTGATGAAGTCCAAGAGCCACAAACCGAAAAGGACGACGAGGAAAACGTTCCCTCTTCGTCTGGTACGGTCATTATTCCTTCGGAACCTAGGAGGTCAAGCAGAATTAGTCATCAACCTGATAGATACCTTGGTATTATAGAGGAAGGTGATGACTATAATGTGTTACTTTTTGAAAGTAACGAACCTACTACCTACAAAGCAGCCATTTCTAGTCCCGACTCAAAGGTATGGCTATGAGCCATGCAATCCGAAATGGATTCTATGTACGACAATCAAGTATGGGACTTGGTTGATTTACCTAAGGAGGTAAGACCTCTTCAATGTAAGTGGATCTATAAGATCAAAAGTGGCATAGACAAACATAATGATGTTTATAAAGCTAGATTGGTGGCAAAAGGTTTCACCCAAGTTCATGGTCTTCACTATGACGAAACCTTCGCCCTAGTCGCCATGCTTCGATCCATAAGGATTATCTTAGCGGTTTCCGCATTTCATAATTATGAGATTTGGCAAATGGATGTCAAAACCGCCTTCTTGAATGAGATTCTAGAAGAGGAAGTGTACATGACACAACCTAAAGGTTTTGTGGATCCATCAAACCCTAAGAAGGTATGCAAACTTAAGAGATCCATCTATGGTCTTAAACAAGCATCCAGGAGTTGGAATCATCGTTTCGATCATGTAATTAAACAAAATGGTTTCACTCGAAGCGTCGAGGAACCGTGTTTATACATGAAGTTTAGTGGGAGTAAAGTAACTTTTCTAGTCTTGTATGTAGATGACAAACTACTCATTGGGAATGATATTCCAATGTTCACTTCTGTAAAGGAGTGGCTAGGAATACATTTCCAAATGAAAGACTTAGGAGAGGCCCAGCGCATCTTAGGTATCCGGATCTATAGGGATAGATCTAAAAGGATACTAGCATTAAGTCAAGAAACTTATATTGATAAGAATCTTGATCGGTTCAACATGAAAGACTCTAAGAGAGGCTTTCTTCCTATGGGAAGTGGGATCACTTTGAGCAAGTCAGAGTGCCCTACGAAACCCGAGGAGATTGAACGCATGAAATTTATCCCTTATGCATCTGATGTTGGATCAATCATGTATGCTATGATGTGCACTCGTCCCGATGTTGCATATGCTTTGAGCATGACAAGTCTTTACCAAGCAAATCCAGGTGAGAGTCACTGGATAGCCGTAAAGAACATCCTTAAGTACTTAAGAAGGACCAAGGATTCGTTCTTAGTGTTTGGAGGCGAGACTGAGTTACGTGTAAAGGGTTACACAGATGCCAGTTTCCAAACAGATAGGGATGATATGAAATCTCAATCCGGCTACGTTTATATGATGAATGGAGAAGCTGTTTGCTGGAAGAGTTTCAAGCAAAGCGTTACAGCGGATTCTACAACAGAAGCAGAGTACCTTGCAGCGTCTGAAGCTGCAAAGGAAGCTGTGTGGATTCGGTAATTTTTGGAAGGACTAACAGTAGTCCCTACTGCCAAAGATCCTATCACAATTTATTGTGATAACAGTGGGGCTATTTTTCAGGCAAAAGAGCCCAAGTCTAGTAACAAGTCTAGACATGTACTTAGGAAATATCATGTAATTAGAGATTACGTGGACAGAAAGGAAATTGATATTTGTAAGGTTGGGACAGATGACAACATTGCTGATCCGTTAACCAAGCCTTTATCAAAGGCTAAGCATGATGGTCATGTCGTTACAATGGGATTGAGACGTGTACCAGAATTCCTTTAGATTATGTAATATGTAATAATTGAATGTTGTTTTAATTATTTCATATATGATAATTGCATTCATTGTTCGAGTTTCATTATAAACTCTTTTATTTAGTTTGACTAAATTAATACTTTGTTTATCCGAATAGATTGTAAGACAATGTTGGACCCTATTCAAGTGAATAGGACGAACTTAGTATTTTGTCCCTAGTCACTCAATGAGGTGACGTCTCGAAGTGACTAGATTGTAAGTCGATTGATGGTTGGTTCAGCACCATGGGGTCATGGAGATGATTGGTCGTTTACATAGACAGACTGTATAACAGTCCGTCGGACAGTGACATTGTAGAGACCCTTAAATCTATTATTTGATGCCTGGTCGTGGCAGGGTCTTATATCTTATTCCTATGAGTCGATTCTTTTGACTGGCGATCGTCTATCTGAGTCGGTGCAGTTTCCGATTGGTTTTGGTTGATGTTCTAGGTCGTGCCGTAAAAGGAGGCCGATGGACTTCTTCTGGATCATGGTGATCTGAATCATACAGAGTAGATGAATCAACATGAATTGTCCACCCACTTTGGGTACAAACATCTTTAGGCCGCTCGAGGAGTAGTTACTGTAAATGCGTGGCCACGCTCGGAAAGAGATCTATGGTAGATTTTTTCGGTCAGACAGTTACTCTCCCTATCGAGAAACCACTCTAGATATAATCAATCGCAAGTGCGACCTGAAAGACACCTTGCGTTGAGTGGGAGATGTGATAAAGAGACAAGAGAATTGGTGACGCACACTTGTGTCCGACAAGTGGGAGATTGTTGGAGTAGGTGTCCTCCACAATAGTGCGCCACATAATAAATCTTATTAAGGAATATAATTGGGATATTTATTGACTATATATATGATTAGTCATTTGATTAACGTAAATCAGACGTTTTTGGCTGGCTGAGTTTGACGCTAATGGTCCGTTTGACGTCGGTGATCCACTTATCCCTTTCGCACACCTAAAGAGAAATCCCCAATATGTAACCATTAGTTGTATACGATATAGTTAATTAGTACATTACATATATTCGATATGTACGAGAGTTAATTATTAGAAAATGAGTTAAGAACTCAAATTCGATTAAGCTTATTTTTCAATTATGCGATAATTGACTAATAAATTTATATCTTATTTTCATACGATTAAATAAGATTTAACTTAGTAATTAATCGTTAAATTACTAAATTAGTTGAGGTTTTGAGATAGAGGTAATTAGTTACTTATATTTACAAGGAGTTGTAAAATAAATTAACTAAGCATTGTGGGACCCATTATATATTGATATAATGGTAAAATATTACTTAAAATGTTAAGTACATATTATTTATTTAATTGAGTCATATAATTGTATATGATCAAATTAACACTTAATTATACAAGATAATTAACCATATGATCAATAAGTATTTGTGAGACAAATATCAAAAATCAAAATGGATCAAACTAGGCCATAATGGCCGGTTATGTTAGTAGTTACATGGTGATGATTGTTGTTCTTATTTATACTCTTTAGTTACTAATTGAAAGTGACATAACAAGTAGAAAACAATCATCACTTATACTACAACACTCCACTCTAATGCATGTGATCAAATTGAACAAAATAAGAGTCCAATTTTGGACAATGTGGTCCGGCCAAATGGCTTTTATAATGAACAAATGTTGTTCATTTTTCCATTACTTCATTTTGTGCAATTGTTATACTTCTCTCTAAAATTCTTCCTCTCACTAAAACCTCTCAAACACTAATATTTACTAAGTATTACTAGTGTAGTAATATAGTCATAGTATTAGTAGTATAATATCTATCTTATTATCTAGTTAATAATAAGGGTAGATTATTTGGGTTCATCTTGGTGCAACTT
>JAIUZE010022627.1:0-11673 GCA_022085475.1 Heliosperma pusillum
CATGAATGATCCAGACTTTCGCCTTTCAAGGGAAGACGAGCCAGTTAATAATGAAGAAGTTATTGAAGGAATCAATGATGAACTTGATAAATCCGCAAATGACCTTGAACAGAGAACTGAGACAATTGTTGATGATACGACTGTCTCTTCTCAAAACAAGGAAAAGGAAACTGAAGTTATTGCTGATGATGCTATAACTTTGAACCAGAACCAAGATGGTGTAACTGAAGTTGTACCAACTTCAGCTATAACCCCAGAGTCCAACTCAGGGGGAACCAATCTTGATTCTAATCATTTGAGGAAAATGATAGTTCATCAGATGATGATGAGCCTAGGAACTCTAAGAAATGGAAATATAAGAGTTCTCACCCTATGGATTCGATCCTAGGGAGTTTGAATAAAGGAGTTCAAACGAGGCGAACATTAAATAACTTTTGTTCATTCTATTCCTTTTTGTCTGCCATAGAGCCTACCAACATCAAGGAAGCTCTTGCAGAATCCGACTGGATTGTGGCTATGCAAGAGGAGCTGCAACAGTTCGAACGTAATAAAGTATGGCACCTTGTGCCACGACCTCCTAATCGAACTGTGATTGGTACTCGATGGGTATTCAGAAATAAATTGGATGATTCAGGAGTTATAGTTCGTAATAAGGCTCGATTGGTCGTTCAAGGTTATAATCAACAAGAAGGGATTGATTATGACGAGACATTCGCTCCAGTAGCAAGACTTGAAGCTATTCGCTTGCTCATCGCCTTCGCAGCTCATAAAGGAATGAAACTGTTCCAAATGGACGTTAAGACTGCATTTCTTAACAGTTATTTGGAAGAAGAGGTTTTTGTTGAACAACCTCCTGGATTTTTGAATAGCAAGTTTCAAAACCACGTTTTTTAACTCGACAAAGCTTTATATGGTTTGAAACAAGCGCCTAGGGCTTGGTATGACAGATTGTCAAAATTTTTATTACAAAACAATTTTAAAAGAGGATCTGTCGACAAAACCCTATTTCTAAAATCCGAGGGTTCTGATTTACTTGTAACTCAAGTTTATGTAGACGATATTATTTTTGGTTCTACTAACAATAAATTGTGCAAGTATTTTTCAGATCTTATGACCTCAGAATTTGAAATGAGCATGATGGGAGAATTGAAATTCTTCCTAGGACTGCAGATTCAACAAACCAAAGAAGGCATAAAGATTCACCAACAAAAATATGTCAAGGAGCTAATCAGAAAATTTGGAATGGAAAACGCTCATCCAATGGACACACCTATGGTAACTGACAAAAAGTTGACCTTAGACGAAACTGGTAAGTCCGTAGATGAGACTACATATCGAGGTATGATTGGTTCTTTATTATATTTGACTGCAAGTAGACCTGACATTATGTTCAGCGTATGTGTCTGTGCTAGATTTCAATCATGTCCTAAAGAATCACATATGATTGCAGTTAAACGTATCTTGAGATATTTAATTGGTACATCTAATTTGTATTTGTGGTATCCACTTGAGTGTAATTTCGATCTAGTAGGATATTCAGATGCAGATTATGCAGGATGTTCCCTAGATAGAAAAAGTACCTCTGGATTTGCTACGTTTGTTGGACCTTGCATAATTACTTGGGGCTCAAAGAAGCAAAATTCGGTTGCGTTATCTACTGCAGAAGCCGAATATATCGCTGCAGGACTGGTATGTTCTCAACTACTTTGGTTAAAGCAACAACTATGTGATTATGGTATTAATGTTGGTTGTATGCCTGTTTTCTGTGATAATACGAGTGCTATTATTATTTCTAAGAATCCAGCTCAGCATTCTCGTACTAAGCATATAGACATTAGACATCATTTTTTGCGTGACCATGTAGAAAAGGGCAACATTAAACTCGAATTTTGTAGTACTGATAATCAATGGGCTGACATCTTAACAAAGGCGTTAGCGAGAAGACGTTTTGAGATTTTGCGGTTGGAAATTGGTTTAATCGGTAGCAATTAAATTCATCTTATTTATTTTATGAACCTGCGTGACTGGCTAGATTAAGACGAGATTATATGACTGTGTCCGCATATTTCATTGCTAGTATATTTGTGTTTAATATTATATATTTTACGTGAGTATCTTGCATATTAAGTGTTTTATGGAAATTGAATTATGAACCACATATTTGCCAAAAACCTATCTTATTCACTTTCCTAATCAAACCAAAATTCTACCCATGTAATTCTATTTGGCCGAAATTCTCAAATAAATATCACCTTACCATATCTTTTTATTTACCAAATTCTATCCTTACCATATCCCAACAATTAACCACCTAAGATTCCCTTTCCTACCCAAATTCAAAATTTAAAAAAAAAAAAAGGAAAAAGAGGAATAGAGTCGGTGCTACACGGCTACTCTACAAAAACACCACTACCCAATCTCCAAAACCCAAACCAAGTCGGGTTCGGTGCTTGAAGGTACAAAAAGGCGTCAAATAAAAAAAAAAAAAGGGTACAAGATGGTGTTAGTGAGTTCATGAAATTGGAGGCTTTTGGTCCGAAATTGCTTTTTATGTCAAAAGGTGGTTCGGTTGTTGTGAACCGAATGTGGCTGATTTTTCGGGGCTTGAATCGAAATTGGATGTGTTTATGGGAAAAGTAATGGAGCGCCTTGATGCGCAAGATAAGAAAATTGCTGCGGTTGTTGAAAAAAAAAAAAAAATGTAAAAACCGTGGCTATGGGGAACACTAGCTCTACCCGTGACCATGTCGGTTCGGGTGTGCGTAGTGAGTTGAGGTCTTGGATGACGGGTGTTGATGATTGCCTAGCAAAATTTAGAGAGGAATGTTGTCGATATTCGACAAGAGATGTATAGGCAAAGGGATCGGATGCAATTCTTTGTGAGCCAAGGAGGTGCATTGGTGAAAAGCGGTTCGGAAATGCGTGAGGGGATGCACACTATACTTGATGCGACGGAGGCTCTTTCTTTGAAGGTTCGAAACTTCGATGTTTGCCTCACCGCCCAAGCTACTCATGTGTCGACGTGCCTTGATCGTCTTTCTACTCTCGAGTACCGCACCCGACCCGATTACATTAATCCCAACATCATCCGACAACCCACAAAAGCCTTGATCTTCTTACCTTAGCTTGTTTTGTTTCTAAAACTCTAATCCTATTCGGCCCATTTTGGCTTATTTTGACATTGTTCTATTCGGCCCAATGGCACTTAACAATCTCTCTTGTGGTTTGTAGTTTTAATTAACATTTGCATCTTAATTTTGCTTGATATATATCGTTTTATATTGCGTATTTTGCATATCTATTTCTTGCCTTGACATGTGTTATTCTAGTCGTTTCATGTCTTTGTTCTTGTCTTTTCAATGATGCCAAGAGGGGGAAGAAATGATATGATTTGAGTCTTTGCTTAAGCTTGCTCCTTGTCAAGACTCGTTATCTCTTAAATTCTCGCAAGCTATAACTTTGGCTAAGTTGTTTTGTTCTTGCGATCAAAGTTGCTATAACTTTGGAGTGCTTTGTTGAGGGGGAACCATACTTAGTCACATTGTTAAGAGGAAATCATAAGAGACTTGTCATCATCAAAAAGGGGGAATTTGTTGGACCAATTTGATAGTTTTGATAATGACATGTGTTTACGTAATAATATATGCGTTACTCGATATATCATATGCGTGTAATTGTGTGCTTGAGTCTTATTATAGCTAGCAACAATTATGAGAAGAAAGATCAAAGTTAGGCATAACTTTGATAAAGTTTGTGAGACAAAGTTATAACAACTTCAGGAATAACTTTGGAAGTGAACATGGAAGTTATAGCTAACCAGGCATAACTTTAAGGAAAATCGCTTCAAACAAGATCTACATTAAATTACACAAGACTCGAGATGAAGGGTCTTTGTGATCAAGATGAAGAGATGATCCGTATACTGAAGATCTTTGTGAAGATTAGATAGTATAGGTCGTCATTCGGTAACTATTCCATTCGAGAGATTTTATGTTCAAAAGTTATAGCTTTAGCCTATGATTTTGAATGATAAAATATTGATGCATGATTTTGTAAATAAAATGTTTTGAAATGTTTTCAAAAGTGAAAGAGTTTTATTTTTATATTTATCAATTATTTTAATAGAGAATATATTTATGAGATTCTATTGGTTAGTAATACAACTTATGGGTTGTCATGCTACCTAGGCTTTCTAATATATTCTATCTCAATTTGTTGTTAACCTAATTAGCCCACCTAGGGTTGGAGCCATCTAGGGTTTCGTGGAAACCTAGTATTGTGCCTCCTAGGGTTGCGTGCCTCCTAGGGTTTCGTGAGCTAGGTGAATCCGGCCTCCTTAGGCTTGTTTCCTTAGTTTACCTAATCTAGGATTCTAATATATCTTTACAACAATATTTTGATATATTAAGATAAATATATTTCTATAAGATAAACCAAATAATATTTTGAGATAAAGATATTTTTAAAAGATAAGCAAATATTATTTTATGATAAGATAAGTATCTTTATTAAATATTATACTAGGGTTTTAGATCTACTATGATTCTACTACTATAAATACTCATTCACATACAAATTGTAAAATACACGAAATACACATACTTTACACGGCTATTTATTTTACTTGTGTTGATTTTCCAAAATCGTTTTAAAGCAAACCTTTGAGCAAATATTTATTATTTTTAGAGTTTGTTTTTCAAAAGAGTCGTGCATCAATTATTATCAATCGCTTGAGTGAAATACGTTATTGAATATAGTACATCATTATAAGCTTACAATTCTTTAACGGGAATCTGTGTGAGTTATATTGTACTTTCTTATTAGCGTAAGATAGTATAGAGTATTTAGCGATACTCACCTTGAGTTATAATCATAGTGTTGATTATACGAGTGGGTTGATAATTTTTGTAATCCGTAGAAAGGTACTAAAAATTATTAATCGAGAATAGTGGACGTAGGTTTCAACTTGTGAAACTGAACCACTTCAAAAATCGTGTGCCTCTCTCTTATCTCTTTACTTTTCGTTATTTCGTTATTCGCGCTTACTTTGATTAATTAATTAGTTGATTTTAATTCAAAAGATCAAATAATTAATTACATATCATATAAATCGAAAAAGTGGGGCTAGTTTTTAATACTCAATTCACCCCCCCTCTTTCGTATTCGATCAATAGACTCTACAATTGGTATCAGAACCTCGTGCTCTTGATTGCCTTACAGCAAGGAGTCTGATCTATTTATCTTTTTATTTTTATTTATTTTCCGCTGCATTTAATTTTATTTTAATGGATTCCAAACATCTGAAGTGTCCCGTATTCGATGGAAAGAACTACAGTTTATGGAAAAATATGATGACCCATTTCATAAAGGGTAACGATTGGGAGTGTTGGCTAATCATTAAGAATGGTCCTAATAAGATCATGCTTGGAACGGCTACTGGCACTTCCATCGAAAAGAAAGAAGATGACTATGTTGAGGCAGATTATAAGAAAGCTGAGAAAAATTCAAAGGCTATTAGTCTGTTGCAAAACAGCATGACCCATACTGAATTTGATCGTTTCTCATCTAGTTCTACTGCCAAGGAAATATGGGATGGTCTTGAGTTAGCTTATGAGGGGACAACTGTTGTCAAAAAGCAACGCATAGCTCTACTTATGCAAAAATACGAATTGTTCTCCATGGAACAAAATGAATCGCTTGACAGCATGTCCACTCGCTTCTCCAGTATCATTAATGAATTGAAAAATCTTGGAAAAACTTTTGACTCCGAGGAAATTGCCAGAAAGATCCTTAGAAGTCTATCTAAACGATGGAGACCTAAGGTGACGGTAATTGAGGAATGTAAGGACCTATCTGACCTATCTTATCAAGAGCTACTTGGAACCCTAATGGCTCATGAGATTACTCTTGATGAAGATGCGGCAAATGATAGTAATAGCAAGAAGGTGGCTCTACAGGCCGAATCTAGTGAAAGACAAGATTCGTATCTTGAAGATGAAACAGTGTTATTTGCTAGACGTTTTAAGAAAAAGTTCTTTAACAAACCACAAGGGAAAACGTTTAACAACCACACCAACAAATCTTACAAGAAGCCAATTGAGTCAAAAGGGTCTCTTTCAAGTCGTGGTTGCTTCAAATGTGGGGATAATGATCACATGATCAAAGATTGCCCTACATGGAAGAAAATCAAAGACAAAAATCAACGAGACAAAACCAAGAAGGAATTCAAGCAAGTGATGATGGCTTATTGATGGGGAGATCTCGACACAGAGGATGACGAGTCAGAGGAAGAAGAAGTCGCCAACTTGTGTCTAAGCAACGTCAGTCTTGACCTAATTTCTGACAGTGACAATGAAAGCGAATCCGAGATGTGTCTTGTTGGCAACTCAGATTCAGAACCAGATTCAGAAGATGACGAATAGGTTAGTCATCTTGAACTTAAAAAGCAAGTTAAGAATTTATCTAAGAAGTCTTTAATTAAGTATTTTGAAGAAGCCTTAGATCATTGTCATGAACAGAGTCTTGAATTAAAAGATCTTAAAGAACAAATTCTTGATATTGCTGAGGAAAACCAACTTCTAAAGGCCAAATCTAAAAAGCTCAAGTCTAAAGTTATGGCAACTTCAGCTATAACTTCAGACAAGACAAATGTTGAGAAAGAAGCTCTTGAGTCTAAAGTTATAGCTAATGAAGCTATAATCTCAGAGTTAAAGCTCAACATTAAGCATCTTCAAGCCAAAGTTATAGCTAATGAAGCTATAACTTTAGAATTGAAGAAATACATGAGCTTTTACAATCTCAAGCTAAGGCAAAGGAAGTTGTTATTCTTGATCATGAGAAAGTAAACTCTTTTCTTTCTCAGCAATTGAAAGATTTGAAGGCTGAATTCTCCCAAGCCAAAAGTCAACATAATGAGGAGAAACTTATCTTGAACAAACGTTTTAATGATTTTCGTGAAAATTTCAAAAAGAACAAGCCCTCCAAAGACTCGAATGTAGATCATTCGTCGTGTGAAAAAGAAATTCAGTCTTTGAAGGAATTGCTCCTACATGCACGAAAAGTTCATGATAAGTGGGAAGGAAGTCAGAATGTCTTAGACTTCCTTACCGAACAGTCTAACAATAACATGAAGATGGGTCTAGGTCATGAATGTTATAGTCGTAGAGACCATGATAAGTGCAAATCCACTCCTTCTGACCGTGATTTCAGAAGAAGGAAGTACGTCAATCTTTCAGAATATTTGATTTGCAATTATTGTGGTCACAACGGTCATGTTAAAGATAATTGTGTTAAATATGTGAACGACAACAAAAATCAAACTGATTTTGTCAAAGAACATGACGTGTCTCGTGTTAATGAGTCTGAACCTGAATCTCAACGTGATGAGATTAGAAACAATGAGTTCAGGTGGTTTTATGACATAGCTTTCGATTACACATCTGTACCTTCAAAATTTAAATCTTATGTGAATCAGAAGCAGTCATTTAAACCTAATGTGCGTCACAACAATAACAAACAATATAATAAACCTAGTAAACCCTATCCTAAAAAGAAAAGAATTGTTAAACAGGTATGGGTTAGGAAGGATCAAATACATAGAGTCACTAACCACAAAGGACCCAACTTAGCGTGGGTACCTAAAAGTTGTATTTGATTCTCTTGCAGATAATAGTGAAAGAAAACAATCTATGGTATCTCGACAGTGGATGTTCGAGACACATGACCGGAAACAAGAATCTATTTCTTTCACTAGAGCCCTTCAACGGTGGCAAGGTCACCTTTGGAGACAACAAGAAGGGCAACATAATCGGTGTAGGTAAGATTGGTATATCTTCTTCACATGCTATTAATAATGTATATCTGGTCGATGGCCTTAAGCATAACTTGCTAAGCATCTCTCAACTATGTGACAAAGGAAACAAAGTCGTTTTTCATTCAAATGTTTGTCGTATCATAGTTGAAGGTACTAGTAATGTTATCTTAGAAGGCCTACGTAAACGGAACGTGTATATGATTGATTTAAACAAAGTCACTACAAGTTCCTTTACGTGCATGAAAGTCACCGTGGATGATTCATGCTTGTGGCACAAGAGGTTTGCACACATCAGTCCAACGATTTTAAAGAAACTCAAGTCTTGGGATTTAGTTGAGGGTTTACCCTCAATCAAATTCGAACAAGAAAAGATGTGTGACTCATGCGCCCGTTGTAAACAAGTTAGATCTTCATTCAAACCGAAAAGAGTAGTAAGTACAGATCGTCCACTTGATTTGGTACACATGGATCTATGTGGACCTATGAAAGTTAGAAGCCGCGGTGGATCAAGGTACGTATTCGTCCTAGTCGACGACTACTCCAGGTATGTATGGCCTATCTTTCTATTTACTAAAGATGAAACTTTCGATGAGTTTGTAGTACTAATGAAGCTCGCCCAAAACAAGTATGATAAAAAAGTTAGTTTCCATTCGTACGGATCATGGCACTGAATTTGATAATCAAGCTTTTATAGAATATTGTAGGGAGAATGGTGTAGGACATAACTTTTCTGCACCACGAACCCCACAACAAAATGGTGTCGTGGAACGTATGAATAGAACATTAGAGGACATGGCCCCACTATGCTTTTGTGTAGTGGCCTTCCTAAGAGCTTTTGGGCAGAAGCCATAAGTACTGCATGCTATGTGCACAATAGAGCTATGATTAGACCTATTCTCAAAAAGCCTCCCTATGAACTTTTAAGAGGGAGAAAAACCAATATAGCTCACCTTCGTTGCTTCGGGAGTAAGTGTTTTGTCCATAATAATGGAAAAAGTAATTTGAGCAAATTTGATCCACGAAGTGACGAAGCTGTGTTTGTTGGCTATTCTAATCATAGTAAAGCCTTTAAAGTTTTTAACAAAAGAACTTTGTGCATAGAAGAAAGTGTTCATGTTATATTTGATGAAGATAATGTGCCTGAGCAAGTTGAACAGAATGAAGAAGAAGACATGAATGATCCAGACTTTCGCCTTTCAAGGGAAGACGAGCCAGATAATAATGAAGAAATTATTGAAGGAATCAATGATGAACTTGATAAATCCGCAAATGACCTTGAACAGAGAACTGAGACAATTGTTGATGATACGAATGTCTCTTCTCAAAACAAGGAAAAGGAAACTGAAGTTATAGCTGATGATGCTATAACTTTGAACCAGAACCAAGATGGTGTAACTGAAGTTGTACCAACTTCAGCTATAAACCCAGAGTCCAGCTCAGGGGAAACCACTCTTGATTCTGAATCATTTGAGGAAAGTGATAGTTCATCAGATGATGATGAGCCTAGGAACTCTAAGAAATGGAAATATAAGAGTTCTCACCCTATGGATTCGATCCTAGGGAGTTTGAATAAAGGAGTTCAAACGAGGCGAACATTAAATAACTTTTGTTCATTCTATTCCTTTTTGTCTACCATAGAGCCTACCAATATCAAGGAAGCTCTTGCAGAATCCGACTGGATTGTGGCCATGCAAGAGGAGCTTCAACAGTTCGAACGTAATAAAGTATGGCACCTTGTGCCACGACCTCCTAATCGAACTGTGATTGGTACTCGATGGGTATTTAGAAATAAATTGGATGATTCAGGAGTTATAGTTCGTAACAAGGCTCGATTGGTAGTTCAAGGTTATAATCAACAAGAAGGGATTGATTACGATGAGACTTTCGCTCCAGTAGCAAGACTTGAAGCTATTCGCTTGCTCATCGCCTTCGCATCTCATAAAAGAATGAAATTATTCCAAATGGACGTCAAGACTGCATTCCTTAACGGTTATTTGGAAGAAGAGGTTTTTGTTGAACAACCTCCTGGATTTTTGAATAACAAGTTTCAAAACAATGTTTTTAAACTCGATAAAGCTTTATATGGTTTGAAACAAGCGCCTAGGGCTTGGTACGACAGATTGTCAAAATTTTTATTACAAAACAATTTTAAAAGAGGATCTGTCGACAAAACCCTATTTCTAAAATCCAAGGGTTCTGATTTACTTGTTGCTCAAATTTATGTAGATGATATTATTTTTGGTTCTACTAACAATAAATTGTGCAAGTATTTTTCAGATCTTATGACCTCAGAATTTGAAATGAGCATGATGGGAGAATTGAAATTCTTCCTAGGACTGCAGATTCAACAAACCAAAGAAGGCATAAAGATTCACCAACAAAAATATGTCAAGGAGCTAATCAGAAAATTTGGTATGGAAAACGCTCATCCAATGGACACGCCTATGGTAACTGACAAAAAGTTGACCTTAGACGAAAATGGTAAGTCCGTAGATGAGACTACATATCGAGGTATGATTGGTTCTTTATTATATTTAACTGCAAGTAGACCTGACATTATGTTCAGCGTATGTGTCTGTGCTAGATGTCAATCATGTCCTAAGGAATCACATATGATTGCAGTTAAACGTATCTTGAGATATTTAATTGGTACATCTAATTTATATTTGTGGTATCCACTTGAGTGTAATTTCGATCTAGTAGGATATTCAGACGCAGATTATGCGGGATGTTCTTTAGATAGAAAAAGTACCTCTGGATTTGCTACTTTTGTTGGACCATGCATAAGTACTTGGGGCTCAAAGAAGCAAAATTCGGTTGCATTGTCTACTGCAGAAGCTGAATATATCGCTGCAGGACTGGTATGTTCTCAACTACTTTGGTTAAAGCAACAACCATGTGATTATGGTGTTAATGTTGGTTGTATGCCTGTTTTCTGTGATAATACGAGTGCTATTGTTATTTCTAAGAACCCAGCTCAGCATTCTCGTACTAAGCATATAGACATTAGACATCATTTTTTTGCGTGACCATGTAGAAAAGGGCAACATTAAACTCGAATTTTGTAGTACTGACGTTCAATGGGCTGACATTTTAACAAAGGCGTTAGCGAGAAGACGTTTTGAGATTTTGCGGTTGGAAATTGGTTTAATCGGTAGCAATTAAATTCATCTTATTTATTTTGTGAACCTGCATGACTGGCTAGATTAAGACGAGATTATATGACTGTGTCCGCATATTTCATTGCTAGTATATTTGTGTTTAATATAATATATTTTATGTGAGTATCTTGCATATTAAGTGTTTTATGGAAATTGAATTATGAACCACATATTTGCCAAAAACCTATCTTATTCACTTTCCAAAATTGAGCCAAATTCTACCCATGTATCCTATACTAGCCGAAATTCTCAACATAAATCACCTTACCATATCTTTTTATTTACCAAATTCTATCCTTACCATATCCCAACAATTAACCACCTAAGATTCCCTTTCCTACCCAAATTCAAAATTTAAAAAAAAAAAAGGAAAAAGAGGAATAGAGTCGGTGCTACACGGCTACTCTACAAAAACACCACTACCCAATCTCCAAAACCCAAACCAAGTCGGGTTCGGTGCTTGAAGGTACAAAAAAGGCGTCAAATAAAAAAAAAAAAAGGGGTACAAGATGGTGTTAGTGAGTTCATGAAATTGGAGGCTTTTGGTCCGAAATTGCTTTTTATGTCAAAAGGTGGTTCGGTTGTTGTGAACCGAATGTGGCTGATTTTTTGGGGCTTGAATCGAAATTGGATGTGTTTATGGGAAAAGTAATGGAGCGCCTTGATGCGCAAGATAAGAAAATTGTTGCGGTTGTTGAA